>JAZDUA010000011.1:3150000-3252500 GCA_038098605.1 Gryllus longicercus | reverse complement strand
AGAATTAATAGAAACAGCTGTGTAGTTCCTTTTGATTGAGATGCTGACAATTTTGCTGGGTCAAGAACCAACAAAACCAAGATAATTATAATAATTACACATGCTTCAAAGTTGAAATTTTCTTCCGAGAAGAAGAAAAAATAACTTTTTGTAAGATTAAAATAACAATTCTTGAATTATTTTTCTCTCTACGAGTCAAGACATTGTTTTAAGAAATTGAGTGTAAAAGGAATCGAGTGAAATTGAGGTAGAATGACCTTAATAAAGTGAACACTAGCCAATTATCCTTTTCTTATGAATATGAAATGTTTCAGAGTCTAAAAGAAGAGACAAGAAGAATAGTATAATTTGTCTTTTACAAGAAGTGTAATTTGTATTCGCAGTAAGATTCATGAATATTAAAACCGGGAGAGATGGCTCAGGGAATCAACTGATGTCACTGCAGTCCCTCTATTGGGAGGTCCTAGGTTCGTGTCCTGTCGGTGGCAGGATTTTCAACATCAGTCAGCATCGTCGAATTCAGTCCCTATCTGGAGAAGAACTCTAGCAACCGGCTGCTCTGATCGGTAGTTTCCTGGATTTCTCTGATCAACACCAGGCGAATGCCGGAGCAGTACCTTGACAAACAGGCCACTGACCGCGCGCGATTTTCCTTCCTCCTCCTTGCCCTATCCTCACCCTTTTCACACTCTTACACTAACATGCGCTACATTACTAGACATGAAGGGTCGCTCAGAGCTTGTCCCTACTGGGGTTGTGCCCCGCTGGTGGGAGATACCTGGTTGGCGAAACCCCCGCTGTCAACGGTAGGTCGGCGTTTGATCTCACCATACAGCGGGAGAGGACCACCATCACTACCCCCGAGCAAAACCATGCACTAACCGTACGGAAATAATGACCTGAGTAATTGATGTGCCAGGAATCACTAACAATAAACAAATCATTTGAATATTAAATAATACAATTAACATGTAACGTAGCTGTACTGTTTTCGACTTTCTAAAATGTGAATTTTCTCTAACTATGGAACAGTTGCAGATATCAAGAATAATTTTTCAGTAACTTCTACAAATGTGTAATCATTTATTCAATATTTTCTTTTTAGGAAGATTGAAATAGCATTTTGAACAACCATTTGATTTTTTCAGAACACAAAAGAATAAATAAAATGACTACCCTAAGTATATCCAAGTTTATCGATTTTCAGCGTAATGATCTGTGATCATCATGACAGTTTGTTATTTACCTTGATTTTCAATGTGTAAGATTCTTACAGGTAATCTGGTCAAAATTTTATTATTCTGTTTTGAAAATAGATACATAACTATTTGAGCTGTCACAATATATTCGTTAATGATTTACGAACAATACTTGCATACCACTTATTTATTCATTTGCCTCGAATGCTAGGACGTTTCACTTATTCATTCATTTATTGAAATATTGTTATAAAATATTTGCCTTCAGATATTTTATACTATATATCACTATATGATATTATTGGAATATCTGTTGGAGCCACTATTTGACATAAATGCCAAATAATTTGTTATTAAATACAAATATTGAATGGAGAACACCTACAAATTTTTCATATAAAGAGAATGATTTGTGTGAATTAATGCACATATATTGTTACTGAATCAATTAGTTGTGTAATTGAAAGTCGTTAAAACACGAAAAAATCAAAACTTAAGCAGTGAGCCTCGGAGCTTCTTTAATTAAGCTAGCTGAATTACATGTGGGTTTTTTTCATTTCCCATTTCTCTCAATTCTGATCCATCTCCTTAACTTGCTCTGTGAGATAAGAGAATATTCTCACAAAATTTATTACGTGTAACAAAGAACTGGTGCGAGACGTAAAATTTTGTTTACAATTTTTTGAATCAGCGCACTGAAATTAATAGAAAGTACATACAGTTTATCTGCTACAAAATGACTGTTATATAACGGTATTTAAATTAGTAAATTACTGTGGTGAAACCTTTTACCTAGTTGTGAAAACATACGATTATTTTTAGATAATCGATAATGGGTACGAATACATTCATGAAATATTTTGTCGAATTTCCTTTATTTGTATTATGCGAGCTTCATCCTGAAACTTTTATGGCATTTCTTTATAGTTGAATACTTCCAGAAAGCCCTAAATCAAAGTTATGAGACATAAATGTTTCTGTATTTAATACTCTCATATAACGGGGATCATAAAAAAAAGAACCCAAAACGTGAATAATACATATGTTCCTTAGCAATGCGGAGTAGCTGTTTGCGATAAGCGTAAACATTGTTTTCTCAAGAAAGGTATGAATCAGCCATATATTGAAAATAACTCTCTAAAGCCCTTAGTTCGATAAACTGTCAGGACAATCAATCCATCTGTTGCAAGTTTATCAGTCCATCGGTTGTGAGGTTTTAGTTCAATTCTATCGTACTATTTAATTGTGTTGTACTATAACCATACCACATGATAAAATATTTTAAATATTTTGCGCACTATGAACTTTTATTTGAAGTACCATGAAAGGATTCATATTTGCAGCCAAACAGACACATTTCTTGTCCTAGGTTATAAATTAAAGCACGTAATGCTAATATAAGTCAATGTGGATGGCTAAGGTGGTGAAAAGCGGGTACCAACTCAGAGCTTCAGTGCGAAGGGTCGCGCGTTCGAGTCCCGCATTGGGCATGGTTATTTGTTTCTTGACTCCAATGTATGTGTTGCCACGGAGAGCTTTGCGTTCTGCTGACTCCTGATCAGAGGAGCCAGTGAGTAAGTTCGTGTCTAGTGTATGGTTGAATAAAGGAGGGAGAGGGTAAGAGGAGTACGGGACGTAAGAGGTAAACGGCTGTCGGCTGGAAAAAAGCCTTAGAAAAAAAGAATGCCAATACAAGATACAAATACTACGATGCATTAATAACAATGGAAACAGAAACAACTCATTTGCACCCACTTGAACTACTTCTCCTGTAAATATACTAACGGCAACGTCACTCTCTTCTTTTGTATCGAGGGAGATCTTTCTGACGATACGAATCTAGCTTCATTGTGAAGTTAGTTGCAAACTAAGTAAATGTGGACAGAGAGGTGTGTTAAAAGAATTTTTAACACTCCGTGCACAAAACACGGTTTCTCGTTTTTGTTACCCGTGCACGAAACAGCTATTTTTTTCTTTCTACGAGCAAAACGTCGCGAAATGTGACCCAAATATCTTTGGACTATGTCATGTTAAAATATTTATGATATGAAAGATACAAGTGACACTTTATTTTGCGAGTAGGAAGGGTAACGACACGTGACCGATAGGCCGAGTGCAACTATCCTACGAGTAATATAAAACCACTTTTCCCCGTGTGTCTTTCACTATTTTTAGACAGCCTTACTGACTTTTCTTTTCTTTTATTTCGAGTATTCAAATTACTTAATTGCGTAATTTCATGTTGCATTAAAATCAGTTGTACCTGATTTGACGAATGTGTATTGTTTTCTTTCTCTTTCTTGCATTAATTGTTTTATTTAAACAATTTAGCATCACCTCACTTAAGTACTAGTACTACAATTAAACGTTTTGCACGATACGCATGTATGCACGTCTTCCAGGAACTACAAAATTGAAGATAGAGATTTTTTCCTTAGTAAAATCTGTTCTTCAATGTCAGATTGTGAAGTAACGTCGTGCACAATATTTCGAAAATAGTAATTTGCTCGTAACTTTGCGTGGAATATACGCAATTATTACACAATTTTCACACAAGAACGGCTCCAAATTTTTCTTATAAAGTTTTAGTCGTCAAATGGCGGTAAAAAAGGGATACTAATTTCATTTCCGGCGACCTTTTGATATTTTTGAAACGTATTCAAAGTTAACTTTCTAAAACTACAAATTTGAAGTTAAAAATTTTTATCTTAAGAAAAATATGATTTAAAAATTAAAGCTTTAAAAAATGAAATTTATGCAAATTGAAAAAAAAAATTCTTAAAACCCGCTCTAAATTGTTTTTTTCAAATTTTTCCACGGATAGAATAAAGAACACTTAAAAGAATGACGGAGGTGTTTAGTTAAACTCATTGAATTTTCGAAAATTGCAAACGTTAGAAATAATGGGAGAAAATATGTGCTGGTGTAGCACCACTAGTTATTTACACTAGCGGGTTGTATTATATTTCAACAAAATGGTATCGATAACGTGTTGCGGCGAAAGTTGAACATTGTATTTTATTTAGGCCCGACACTTCATAACTACCATTTCGTGTTGCAAGGATTTTATTGATCATAATTAACTTTGAGGGCTCAATTAGAAATTATCTTAAATTCAAACGTCAGGTGGAATGTGGAATTTCCTTGAGACGATGCCAGAGGAATGTTGAGGAACCCCTTGAAAATGACATCATGATTTGTCCTCGTTACCTAACCATACTTTTCGATTTACATGTTCCAGGAAGTGTGGAGGTACGTAGATACAGTTTGTTAATGGAAACTTAAAACGTAGAACCAATATTTTTTTCCAATATCGTCTATTAATCATTACTTGCAATCTTGCTTGCATACATTTCCATAGAAATGCTTTAGCGTGTTCCCACGGGGTGAGGGGAGGGAGAGGGCCAGAAAAAGTATATTGATATGATGGTTTGAAGGCGAACGTTAATAAAAAAGCATGAGGAGGTGCGAAAAAAATGAATAATAAATACGACATAGCGCAACCTGAAGAAAAACATGAGTGTAAATTATGAAATCCTTTGTGAAACTAACGAGAAATTTTCTGAAATTCACATGATTGTAAAATATACTTACCTATGTATTTCTGTTTAGATTATATTTTTAGTAGCAGTTAAAATATTGTAATTTAGTAGTGATTACATTTGGTTTTCACTTTCTGGCCTTACTTCTTAAAAAGAGTAATCATGTAATACAGTCAATACTGTAATCCTGCGCCGGAAGACCACGATTTTTCGACTAAAAAGTCTTATTGCCGGAGTCTGCAAACGAAAAAGTGGATAAATCTTGTTCTGATATGTTGTTAATTACTTCGAACACTTTGTGTAGTCAAAGTTTATATTTTGTAGATTCTTTATACAGAAAACTCGATTGACTGCAAAAGACCTGTTAATAGACATGTCTGTGGTCAACGATAACGCCAACGCCGTTCAAACGATCTTCTGAAAAACTGATATTCCACTATCAATTCAGAGGAGCTCAAGGCCCTTCATGTTTGAAACAGACATTTTGATTTAAAGGATACTGTACATAACGTTGCATCATTTTCATAATTATCTTCAAAATTGCTTAATTTTTTTATAGTAAACTTCGTTTTCGGATAGCGGACAAATAACGTTTTTAAATGATAGGACGAGTCTCATTTTCCTTGAAATCCCTGATTTCTTTAACACTGTGCAACTTTATAAGTGTTTTCCACGACAATTACAATATTGAAGAAGAGTTTTTTTCTTAAAGAAATCTGTAGTCCAGATCATGAATTATTTCATGATCGTATGATCATGATCTTATGATCATGTACACCTTTTCGAAAATATTAGTTTTCGGGTAATTTTGTTTGGAATTTAATAAAAAAATTATTTAATAAAATATTTATATATTAAAAAAATAACTTTCTCAAAAATGGCTTGGCAAAAACTGGCAGAGTGATCCTTATAAAAACAGATTCAGATAGTCGTATACATCATTTGCGATAAAATGAGTATTTGAACGTAAGAATCTCTAAATCCACTTTTTTTTGGAGAGACCATGCATCTCCATGAAACTTCAACGTATTCTTTTGAGCGAAGGATCAAACAAGGACATCCCGTACAAAATCTTCACTTCGTCTCTTTATTTGTTGTATCTGGAAAAAAGTTGAAACCGACTCGCAGTCAATTCCAGTTCGAGCTATTGTTCCCTTTGAAGAGTTGGGGTAATTGAGTCAAGAGAACTTCCACATTCTATTGGATTTCTTGTTTTTCACGTTTTGTAGCTTACTTCCTCGCCATTGTGACCGTATACCCAGTAACAAGAGCACTCTGGCGAGGAAACATTGTAGCATGGCGATCGAGTTCCAACGTTTGCCGCCAGGCGCTGCACATCAACTCACTCCTGAACTGGAAAGCGATCGATAGTTGCGCGAATTTCGAGTTGTGAAGTGACAACGACACTTACTTTACTGAAATAAATCACTTTAATTTTTAAAATCTATATATTAAGACGAAGATTTGTCGACCAATGTCTTCGAATATTTTAGATTATCTAATATTTTATTTTTAAAATTATAGATACTTATCCCAAAAAATTAAAACACTCTCCGTAAGTGGGTTACTATTAATAAAATGTTCTTTTCGTCCTTGCGAGAATATTATCTGTGAACTGCCCTTTAATATTTCTAATGTGTCACCAAACAAGGTAGTATTTAAACAGATAATATCTGTTATAATCTCATATTATGAGGAAAATAAAATATTCTGAAACAAAGTTTCTAAATTAATGACTTTTGTGAACTTTTTAGATATTTTTGGATTTTAGAACGCAGTGAAACGGAGTAGAAATAAGATTATTATATCACAACTTGACTATCCAATAGAGGTTATCAAATACTTATACATGGCTAAACAACAATAAAATCAATTATCGCACTTTATATTCATTGCTGACGTTTCTCCATTTCTTAGCTATTGTTTACAGATTCTTTGAGCCGTTTTAAGAAAATGTCCTTTTAACGCTTCTAAAAGTGCGTATTTTAAAGTTAATTTTCACTCAAAATATTTGAGATTTCGACGAACTAATGGGACGTTAGAAATATTGAAAAAAAATATAGAGCTTTGTTTAATTTTCTAAAAAAGGTGCTTTAATATTAAATTATTCAATGGATTTAGCACTTTAGGTCGGCTGAAGTAATTATTATTCTTCCATTCTCGCAAGAACAATGAAAACATGCAAGTAGAAGGGGGAATCAGAAACACAATGAGTGTTCACCGTACGTGCAGAAATGTATTCGCATCATTATCATCTAGAAATTGCGATATTATGAAAAATACATTATGCATGAAGATGGATCTCCATATTAGGATTAATTGTGGAAGTAATTTCCCTATCAGAAAGAAAGACCACCGATCGATTTTCATAATTATTTTTAATCGCTTATGCTGTAACTGAGCTTACGCACTATGTATCTCTCGGTTCAAGCAAATTGGCCAAAGAGCAATTATTGTCAATATCTCTTGCACTTATGAGATGATGAATCGTTTTGTAAGCAAATCATTATCAAGACTGTTGTGTTGGTCATTCATACTGTGCAACGCTGAAGAATGTGACACCCAGGTGTTCACATATAAAACGCAAATACGTGGAGATCGGACCGAGGGGAACTTCGTCGTGCTGAAGATGATTTAATGGCACCGCGGGTACCCATCAGCCGACCAGTTGAACCGCTGGGAGAGGCAGTGAAAACGACCCTAGATCCGATTCTAGTTTATCTCAGAGTCAGTGCTCACCCTGTCTCTCCAGCGACCCTGACTGGACAGTACTAGAGTTGGAGTCCCAATTGTGATCGATTTTTGGAACCAACTAGATAGAACGAATTCAGCCGCTGTCTGAAGGAAAATTCTAGCGTTTGGCTGCTTTTATCGGTAGTCTTGTGTCTCCTTTCTCGTCCTCCTATTCTCTCCCCTTACACACACTTACACTTAAACCATAACCATACCTTAAACCCTACCACACATGTTCACGCAGCTAAACCAAGTTATGACTGGGAAGGTTCCCAATAGGAGGAGATACTTGAAGGGAGAAATCCGCCACAAGCCGACGTGTAGGTCGACGCCGAATCTCACTATTCAGTGGGGAAGGAACCGTTGGTTAGAACATTCCCTACACTAACTGGACTAATGATTATAGCAGTTGACAAACCGGACATAATCTATTAAAGACCCTAGTAACTGCGATTTTCGACGCAAGGAGAGGAACACTATGCATCCTAGAGCAATGTAACTAATAAGCCAGCTGTCCACAACCTTCGGCCACCGTGCTACTTGCGACCCGTCTCTTCTTGTTCTCCCGTATTGTAGAATGTGCTGTGTGAAACAAGACGGGAACAACTACATTTCTGAACCTCTTATCTAATTTTGAGTCAATTTTTGAAACGTATTTTTGGGCGATTGCTGAAGAACTTCACTCCAATTTGGTCGCATTTTTTAAAGTAAATATTGAAATACATATTTGCGACATTATTGGCTATTTTTAATCTGTAATTTTTGGCCCATTTTATAACTGTATATGGGGAATAGTTTCTAAAGAGGTAACCTTTTAAGAGTAAATTCGAGAGTTTCTTGCTGTTTTCTTGCAAATTCGTTCATTCGCCTAATGTCGGAGTCTCGCTCAGAAAAGTCCCATTTGTTTATTTAATTTACATAAACGCTAATTAAAATTCGTTCATCACATCGTAATTCGATGTATAGACATCGTAATTCACGTTCCTGTCAGATGCCATTTTCACATGATTGACATGACCCTGAGAGAACCAAGAGAAAATATGTTCTACGTAAAGGAATTTCCTATAATCTTTGTTTTACATAATGCAGAGCTTCCAACACATATTTTTAGACTTTTGCAGGACAACTAGGATCGACTAGTGGAAAAGGCGTTTTATGCACAATAAATGTTATTCCTTGATATATTTAAGTCATGGAATACTGAGTTCAGAGTTAACAGAATTACGTGGAAAATAGCAAACGCATTTACCTATCAATCCAAAGCATAGTCATTACAAACAATCATATTTGAACGGTATGATGCTGGTGTATGATGTGTTATCCACGCTATGAAGAAAGAGCGCCTTTCAATATTCTGAATTCGAAAAAATTAAACATTAGTTCTTTATTTTACATCGAAAAATGTACTAATTTGGAGACCAAACTAGGAATACTTCAGGGAGCCAGCCACCTCCCGGATACGAATGAGCGACCACCAATTTGCTCTATCACTTGAGAATAAAAACCGTAGTGAAGTGAATATTCTTGTGGAATATTCATTTTGAATTCACACCCATTGTGAATTCGATCCTTAATATTTGATTCCGCAGAAGTACATATTTTCCAAACAATTATTGGACGTGTGTAAGAAATTTTGCTATTTTATTCACGGTATTCTCTAAAATGCCGACATTTGAAAGTGGTCACAATTACATTTTTGATGAAATTATATATATATATATATATATATATATATATATATATATATATATATAACTACAGTTGAATTTTGAGCATGATTCATCATCTTGATCAATTTCAAAAAACGTTGAATAAAATAACGCTCATAAAACAAGGATTGAGTCCCACTTTGAGCACCCGTTTATCACGTATACTCTCGTTTATTGTTGCAAAAGGTTTTTTTTTAAAATCTTCATTCTGTGTAGATTTTATATTTCTACGAATGCACTAAGATCTATCTCCTTTCTCTCGCCCTACCATCGTCGAAGAATTTTGTCCAAAACCCTCGCTCTGCCAAATTCCTTGTAAGTGATTTCGCTTGAAGGGAATGGGAGATCCGCTCACGTCACGAACCTTAATACGGAGTGGGGTAGGTTGGGCTCGCAAGAAGAAGCGTGAGATACTGAGCCGACTTACATGAACGCATGAGTAGGTTTCCCGCCTCCAGATGTCTTCCCGGAGAGGCACCGCCACAGATGGGACAAACTCTAAACTCCCGATTAAAACTTGTCTCTCTACATGTGGGGCAGTAATTCACGCGGGCATGCATGTGTATGTGTACCTGTGTGTGTATGAGTGTACGTGCGCGCTCGTATTTAAGAAGAGGTGAGAGGACAAGGAGAAAGCAATACTTTGCAGCGAACGTCGCTCCTTTATTAAAGAAATGTTCCGGCCTTATGTTTATCGGACAAACAACAGGTAGAACGACAATCAAATCAGTCGGTCTCTAGAATCCCCTTTCAGGCACTCGTTTTACTCAATACAGCTCGCTGCAGTTTGTGTCCAGAATACAGCACCATCAAGACTCGTACACTAGGATCTTCTGGTCTACGATGCTGCACAAGCGACGCTGTTGCTGCTGAGCTTCTGTAATGGTCATTTGCATGGGTGACCTAATAAAATTTTAGTACACCATCATTCGTAAACGTCGTTCCCCGCGCCATTCTTTAATGCTAACTCCAACGATCATCTGTGAAAGATTATGGACCGTGTGCGATCGTCTGGCCCACTGTACGTCAGCGGCAACAAAGCGATCTCCCGGTGCCGGCGAGTGCCCCACCCTGCCCTGTCGTCCGGCTGCCCCGCCCTGCAACCGAACCGGCTACGGGCAGCGCGAAAGCCGCTCCGCCCCCCTCCCCCTCCCGCGCGATGCGGGCGAAGGCCAACGCGTACGCACGCTCCCACGCACACACACGCACCTGTCGACGCGCGCGACGGACGCCGCCAACGACCGAATACGGAGAGCGTTTGGAGAGCAGAGCGCGCGCCCGTCGGCAGGCCGTAATTTACGTCAATTATCCTCGGCCAAACGTATGCACGACTGCCGCGACCACGCATCTCGGAAATCAGACAAAAAAAAAAAAGAACGTCATTTGAAAGAGCCAGAAAGGACAGCAGACTCGTGATGTAATGGAGGGCGTAATGGTGTTGGGTTGGTTTAGTAAGCGACTGATTTAGCGCAACTGATTTCCACTCGGAGTAACGGCTTTTAAAATGCAACGTCGCGAAAAACTGTTAAGTTTGAATTTCTATTTTTCCTCTACAGAACTAAAAATTGGATGAGAGTTTTAATATAGTACGTATGTGCAACAAAAACACCCGTATAATCGCGTTGACAACGGGAACAGAGAAGCAGAATGCATTCTCTTTACCTGAAGACCGAGTTTTGTCGCTGTCTGGAGAAGAATCCTAGCAACCGGCAGCTCTGGTCAATAATTTTCGTGGTTTCTCTGATCAACACCAGGCGAATGCCGTAGCAGTACCCTACGAGACGTGCCACGTATCGCACGCGATCATTCCTTCCCATTCCTCGCACTTATCCTATGCGTTACAGACTTACACTTCCATGCGCTGCACTGTTCTCACGTGCCGGGAGACTTGTCGGGGGCTTAGAGCTTCTCGTGGCAGGGGCGGTGCCCCACTGGTAGGAGATACCTGATTGGGGAAAACCGAGCTACCCGACGGTAGGTCGTCGCCGGATCTCACCATCCGCTAGATTACCACCACTCCCGACAAAAATGTGCACTACACTTACGGGATTAATGACGTAATTCGTTGACGGGACCGGAATCAGTAGTAATCAATCTATTTACCTCAAGAGATGGCGATCTCGTTTAGTCACCTGTTGACCTACCGTGCAAGCAGTAAAGCTAATACATTAGTCAAAATGCGGGTGTGGTGACCATCACCACTGGTTTGATTGGGAAGCTTGAATTTTGAATAGGTATTGTGTTGATACCTAAAACGTGCAAGACACTGAAAAATGCTATCTTGCTCGAGTATGTAATTCTGAAATACTGCATTCTGTAGTAATTTGCTTCTTGGCCAGGAAAACAACCACCCGGCCGCTGCTGATACCATATGTATTTGTTTACATCAAATTTAGTCTCTTTCGTATCCTTATAGTTCCTATAGAAGCCATAGAGAAAATGCACTACTCAAAAAAATTGAAATAATTCTAACAATAAGTAGATATCAAAAATATTTTGAAACTCTTAAACCAACATAATGGAAAACCACAGGTACGTATGCATTGGGTATTGGTGTTCAGATATGCAGTTGAGTAAAGTAACGGATCAGAGCAACGAGAAAAAGAACGAGAGAGGAAAACTGATATCATGGCTATTTCCAATTCATGGCTAACTTAATAAAGCCTTTGTTTACAGTTACGGCTGCAACATATGCATGCTTGTTTTTATACGCGAAGCAAACCGCCGGAATCAAAGTGTCCCACGCATAGTTCTCTGCCTTGTGTCAACCCGTCGCAAACAAAAGCCATTCTTTGGCGGGCGCTGAAAAAAAGGAGACGAGGCGGCCGGGGGAGGGGAGGGGGAGGCGGTAGCGCGGGTTCCGTGGCCGCTCATGGTCAGCCGGCGCGTAAACCGGAGCAGGCGGCGGCGGCGCCGGCGGCGGAGGCGACCCTGAGCAGCGGTACCCGCACGCCGCCGCCGCCGCCGCGCCGCCGCCCGGGCGTGGCCGGCCGGCCCCGGCCTTGGCCTTCGCGCGCCTTACGTAACTAGCCACGTCCTGGAAGTTAGCAGGACCATTTCATCCAATCACAAAACTGCATAGTACATAATTTGCCGCTTTTTTGCCGTTCTTAAGATGTGGAAAAGAAAAATTTGCCGCGGGTCATTTTCTCAAAAAAATCTGTGGTCCTGCTAACTTCCAATGGAAGTTAGCAGGACCACACCTTTAAATCAGCTACTATTGTAAGTATATACCCAAAATTATACTCCAAATTTGCCGCTTTTTATTTATAAACGATTAGTGAAAAAATCAAACTGATATCTCAATTCCTTCAAAAAATATTGCCAAAAAACCAACAAATAAAAGATGCGCTACTTTTGCAAGCGCCGTCGAAGAATAAAAGACACATCCGCTGGCATTCATCCGCCGTAGCAATTCATACTCAACGCCAAAATATGCCGCAAACACGGGCTAAACATAATCAGTAATCAAAACTTTTGCCGCGGACCGGTTATATTCAATTACCTGGGTTCGAATCCCAGAGTTTGCCTCATACAAGAGCTCTGCGAAATTTAAAACGCCCGCTCCTCCTAAACTAACAGCCATAACAATTCATACTCTGCGCCAAAATTTGCCGTAATTAAGTGCTAAATATAAACTGTAATAAAAAAAATTGCCGCGGACCGGTTAATTTCAATTACGCGGGTTCGAATCCCGCAATGCCCCTGTAAGGAACGTCCGGCGCAGGTAATGAAGACCATACCTTCTGAACATGCAGCCATAACAACTCATAATCGGCACCAAACTTTGACGCAATCAAGTACTAATTACAATCCGTAACAAAAGAATATTCTCCGGACCAGTTAGACTATTGTATAGGGGTTCGAATCCCAGATTTCGCCTTCCTACGAGAGCCCTGAACACGTGAAGAAGTCCGAAAGTTAAGAAGCCCGTTTCTACTAAACTATCAGCCCTAACAATTCATACTCTACGTCAAACTTTGAAGTAAACAAGTACTAAATACAATCGGTAACAAACAAATTTGCCGCGGACCGTTTAGATTATATTATCTAGGTTCGAATCTCAGATTTCGCCCTCTTACATGAGCTCTGCGAAAGTTAAGAAGCCCGTTCCTCCTAAACTATCGGCAATAACAATTCATACTCTACGTCTTAATTTGATGCAAACAAGTATTCAATAAAATCTGTACGTGGAGAAAATGTGAAGAAAGAATTTGGAGCGGTTTTTGAGAAAAAATATTTAAAAAAATTAAAAATTGCCTACATCGAGGAATATACTACTTTTTTCGAAAAATTAAACATTATTTCAAGGTGTGTCTTAAAAAAACAGATTTCATTAAGGAGAACAGCTTAATCTTCAATATTTTAGATCATCCATTGCAACACTACAGTGTCTACTATGCACATACATTACAATACAGCGTCGTCTATGCACTACGTATAATATTAAATCATTGTAACTGTAAGACATACTATTAATAAAATGACACAAATTCTCTTAAATTTAATGCACCCATTGCTAAATAAGGACCACACTTCATTGAGGGCCAATTACCACAACTCCCCATCATTAGCTGCGATGTTTAAAAAAACAGATTATGTAGAAACATTACGTTTGAACAGAAAAAAATTCCAAAAATATTTCTGAAAAATTAATTGAAGCTAGGTGAGTATCGCCCAACACTCGGGCCCCGTTTCAGTGTTGCAATGGATGATTAAAAAGGCTGTTTGTATGATAAGCACCTAATATGAGAATGAATTTGAAACAGTCATTACAAAGAGTAAAGAAGAAATTCAAAACCCCACGTACATTCTAGATTACAATATATACATAGGAGGGGTAGGTGTGAAAGATCAGTACTTGCAAACATACCTAATTGAAAGGAAAAAAGCAAGAAATGGAATATGAATTTTTGGATTTCACCTTCTTTATAAAAATTGCAAACAGTAATTAATTCTGGAAGAATTTCATCTATAAATATTAAGTATTTGTAACAAAACTCATTTAGTAATTCTATGGATCGCAGGTAAAATGTAGTTTTAAGATTTTTTAAAAAAAATGTGACTGAATGCAATGTTGGTGGAAACGTTGGCTGATTTTAAAACAACTGGCCAGCGTAATTAGTTTAAACAACCTTTTAATAACTCAATTGGTGTCTTGTGAAAGTACTTGTGCAGTATTTCTGGATTCCGCCAGTTAGTTTATTTACTGTGAATTTTTTAGTTTTTATTGATGGTACTTCATTTAGCCTGTGTAAAGTTTTGCGTTTCTTTTTAAACAATTGCCTACAGTTATTAATTCTGAAGCTTATTAATCAATAAATGTAAAGAGATAGGAACAATGTGGTGGTAGAAATTTTGGGGGTTGCCGGTAAAATGTAATTTTAAGAATTTTTCCATCACTTTCTTACATAAATTTTATTTTTGTAGATATTTTAAAATTTTTTAAACAATTATGTTTGATAATAACGGCAAAATGGAGTAATTAAATAGTAGTTAATTTATTTATTGTTGTTAAATTTTTCTGATATTTTCTGTGTTATTTGGTTTCGTGGCTAGCTAGCTTCAGGTTGAAGCTAGCTGACTCTTGATTTTTTAAAAAATGGCTTGCGTAATTAATTTAAAATTATGATAATTAACGAGTAATTAATTAGTATTAAACGATGGCATGTGGTTTCTTGTGGTCCGCTATAGGTGGCTAGCCAGCGTCAGAGAGGTTATTTCCCTTTAGCTACGGATATCCATTTTCCCCAGCTCTACATAATGAATTACGTGCATATGTACGAACACGAGAAAGTAATATACAAACATATAAAGCAAGAACGTAGAGAACACATTGAACCATGGTTTGATATATTTTAACTTTCTCGCCCTTACGAATGTAATTGCAATCGTGCCTCGGAAAACTGCGAATTTTCGACAGAAAATCTCTAATCGACGGTTTCTGATAACGTAAGTCTTACATATATTCGTAGTAAATTTCTTCCTCTAACTCGCGGTGAAGATGGAATCGTTTTTTAGTGGGTCCTTCACAATCGCTTGACGGCAAAACGTCTTAATTTAGGGGCTAAAAGCCAACTGGTCAAAAAGTCTCTGGCCATTACAAGACCAGTCTAAGCCGATTTTCTTCAAGATTAATATTACCCGATCGCCCTGAACGAACGGCTGAGGAAGTTTCAAAACAATATTTTAATTTTTTAAGATATTTTCCCCAAAACTTTATAAACATTTTCACAATTTTCTAAAAAATGACTCCTCATTTTTTTTATTAAATGTTATCCTCGGATAGCGCAAAAGTGAGAGTGTGGTGCAGGTGCCATGTTCGTTTAAATCCCTGATTTTTAAAAAATTGCAAAAGTGCAATTTTTTAGGTGTCTTCCTTCATCTAAAATATTGAAGTTTAACCTGTTCTCCTTAATGAAATCTGGTTTTTTAAGACACACCTTGAAATAATGTTTAATTTTTCGAAAAAAGTAGTGATTTTCCTCGATGTAGGCAATTTTTAATTTTTTAAAATATTTTTTCTCAAAAACCGCTCCAAATTCATTCTTCACATTTTCTCCACATAAAGATTTTATTGAATACTTATTTGCATCAAATTAAGACGTAGAGTATGAATTGTTATTGCCGATAGTTTAGGAGGAACGGGCTTCTTAACTTTCGCAGAGCTCATGTAAGAGGGCGAAATCTGGGATTCGAACCGGGATAATATAATCTAACCGGTCCGCGGCAAATTGTTTGTTACAGATTTTATTGAATACTTGTTTGCATCAAATTAAGACGTAGAGTATGAATTGTTATTGCCGATAGTTTAGGAGGAACGGGCTTCTTAACTTTCGCAGAGCTCATGTAAGAGGGCGAAATCTGGGATTAGAACCGGGATAATATAATCTAACCGGTCCGCGGCAAATTCTTTTGTTACAGATTTTATTGAATACTTGTTTGCATCAAATTAAGACGTAGAGTATGAATTGTTATTACCGATAGTTTAGGAGGAACGAGCTTCTTAACTTTCGCAGAGCTCATGTAAGAGGGCGAAATCTGAGATTCGAACCTAGATAATATAATCTAAACGGTCCGCGGCAAATTTGTTTGTTGCCGATTGTATTTAGTACTTGTTTGCTTCAAAGTTTGACGTAGAGTATGAATTGTTAGGGCTGATAGTTTAGTAGAAACGGGCTTCTTAACTTTCGGTCTTCTTCACGTGTTCAGGGCTCTCGTAGGAAGGCGAAATCTTGGATTCGAACCCCTATACAATAGTCTAACTGGTCCGGAGAATATTCTTTTGTTACGGATTGTAATTAGTACTTGATTGCGTCAAAGTTTGGTTCCGATTATGAGTTGTTATGGCTGCATGTTCAGGAGGTATGGTCTTCATTACCTGCGCCGGACGTTCCTTACAGGGGCATTGCGGGATTCGAACCCGCGTAATTGAAATTAACCGGTCCGCGGCAAATTTTTTTATTACAGTTTATATTTAGCACTTAATTACGGCAAATTTTGGCGCAGAGTATGAATTGTTATGGCTGTTAGTTTAGGAGGAGCGGGCGTTTTAAATTTCGCAGAGCTCTTGTATGAGGCAAACTCTGGGATTCGAACCCAGGTAATTGAATATAACCGGTCCGCGGCAAAAGTTTTGATTACTGATTATGTTTAGCCCTTGTTTGCGGCATATTTTGGCGTTGAGTATGAATTGCTACGGCGGATGAATGCCAGCGGATGTGTCTTTTATTCTTCGACGGCGCTTGCAAAAGTAGCGCATCTTTTATTTGTTGGTTTTTTGGCAATATTTTTTGAAGGAATTGAGATATCAGTTTGATTTTTTCACTAATCGTTTATAAATAAAAAGCGGCAAATTTGGAGAATAATTTTGGGTATATACTTACAATAGTAGCTGATTTAAAGGTGTGGTCCTGCTAACTTCCATTGGAAGTTAGCAGGACCACAGATTTTTTTGAGAAAATGACCCGCGGCAAATTTTTCTTTTCCACATCTTAAGAACGGCAAAAATGCGGCAAATTATGTACTATGCAGTTTTGTGATTGGATGAAATGGTCCTGCTAACTTCCAGGACGTTAACTAGCCCCCGCCACCGCCGCTGGACCACGCTGCCTCCGCCACAGTGAACGCTATCCTTTTTTAAATTTATTTTTTTTTGTAATTTTTTACCAGCCATGGGAAAATGCATAAGTGGACAAAACACGTGCATAGGCTCCCCACTGGTTACGCCCTCCAAATTACTTTTTGGAAAAAAAAAAAAAAAAAAAAAAAAAATAGTAATTTCTCTTATCCTACGTAATACTACGAGTACATTGAAAATTATCAATAATTCGCAAAGCACGAGTGATATTTAATAGGACTATTTCAGGAATGAAATTGCATCCAACGCATAGAATCAAAATGCGCCAAATATTGAAAATAAATGAAAACATGTTAAAATCGAACAGGTTATGTTACAGTGCGAACGCGGTTTATTGCACATCCACACAGCGATTGATACATACCACCTCCTAAGGTAGATGAGTTGCTGCCTATTATTAACCACAAGGGAGGGGCGGTATGAAAAATCAGATAGAAAAAGGGAGAGAAGAAAAACACCGCCGCGATTGAGGCATTTTATAGGTATACTAAAACACACGAGTGGAACAGTTAATATAAATATATTGTAATATTTATTTTTGAAATTTCAAATTGGTATTATTTATAAAAAGAAGGATCCCGTATAAATTAAGGTAAATAAAATGAAAAACATTTCTAGCTCATTTTCACATTAATTTTAATAGATATGATGAAAATTTCAATATCAATAGAGGGATACTTTGGCTCGGATGGCTCAAGAGGATGCAAAGTGGGAGGGTTCGAGTCGTGTCGTATTTGAGACAATAGCAATATCGAATTGAATCACAATCTGAAGGAGAATTTTAAGAATTGGCTGCTGCGTTCGAAAGTTTCCCGTGGTTTCTCTGACCAATACCAGGCGAATGACGGAGCCCTGACAAACGGGCCACAGACCGCACGCGTTCCTCTGCTCATTTTGCCTCTGCATCGCCCGTCACACATACGTTTGCACTTGCATGACATTTAGCGAGATTGTGCCTGTTGTAGCGGTGCCTCGATGGAGAAGATACCTGGAGTGGGAAAGACAAAGTCGGCTCTGGAACTCCAACAGGAGAGGAAGGCCGCTACCGCCAGGGCTATTTAGGGACAATGAATAAACCATTTGATGTACTCAGAACACTAATTAATCATTACAATAAATTAAACCGTTGATTTGGACATGTTTAGAATCCCTAAATATTATTAATCAGCCCCTGGATGCTATACCCGCATTTTTTTTCGCGTATGTCGGACCATACGTCACCTATGCTTCAGTAGATGCAAGTACCTTTTTGGGTACTTAGCATTTTAGCTAAATCCCGATTTTTATCTCCCAATGTTGTTATCCTTGGGGCTATGAACGATGAGATGATGATGATGGTGCGGTATGAAAGGATGACACACACATACTAAATAGTCTACACAAAGACACCCATGCCCGAGGCGGGACTCGAACCCGCGGTCTTCTGGTCCGAGATTGCTATGACAACTCTCCCCTAACGATCTCGGCCATATGACAGGCCCTATACCTTTGATAAGAAGTGATAAGGTATTTTATAAATGTACCAAGACACTAGAGAGGGGAGCTTGCCTTGCTAGGAGAAGTGTCCCGTTCTCTTGACGTGTTAGTGAGCGGGTGTGAGAGCAATTAAGGGAACGCAACGGTGAAGTGATGCGATGCGATTAGCGCCTTTTGCGTGTGGGGTAATCGTGGCTCGAGGGGTGGCGCCTATTCCGAATTAATGGCGACATCACTATTAGCGTCAGAGGGTAAGTTGACTGTGAGCTGCGACGATGGAGGATGCACCGGAATTAATCTAATGTTACTAGCTATTAAATTAAGGCATTTTCAACAAATGTGAATAAATATTTGGTTGTTGCTCTTGCAGGTGATACTTAAATGTTCTCAAATGCCGTTAGCTGATTAATCCAAGTAAAGGTTCTGAGAGTATACAAGCTGCCCCACTCTCTCGCTCTTGTCGCCGTAGTGAATAGGAGTCCCTAAATACGGTGCTCAACCTAGCTCAACCATACATTGCTCAGCTCTCACAAAGGAACCCATCAATACTTCGTATATTCTATATTAACGTATTAGCAGAATTGCCAGCTGGCATCTATCGCCACCTATTTCAAAAGAGTATCCCCTGGTCTTATACGGTAGTTTTTGTTGAAAAATTTGGAGCTTTTTCTAAAAAAGTGTCGTTTAAGCATTGCTGGATATAACAAATTTGAAACTCGTTTTTACAGAAACCTTTTTAGTTTTCGAAAAACCTTAATGGAAATAATTTGAAGCACTTCCACCCATTAGTGCAATAATGTATACAAATCAATCTAAATATGGATGTTAACGGCGTGAGAGATATTAAAAAAAATACATTTGGGTAATTTAAAAAACAAAAACAAAATACAGCATAATGAGTTTCATAACACTTTACACAGTGAATTAACAGTGAAAATAGGATCTCTGCAACTTTTAAAGGAGTCAGTCACTCTATTCTTGCAAGAAATTTAAGGAAAACATTTGGAGCATTTTTTGAGAAAATTTTGAAAATGTTTCAGAGGCTTCATGGAAAGTGCCACCCAAAATTAAAGAATGCGTTTCAAAATAGTAGATCTTAGAATCGGGCCAGATCGACCAGGGGATATTAATTTGGAAAAATTCATATAAATAGTTTAGGTGCAAGTGCTGTTCACCGACGGACGGACGGACGGACGTTTTGCAAAAGAACACTTTTTTGGTATCAGGGGACCCCAAACCATGTTTTTCTGTACACATCTCGAAATCGATTTTCTACAGCATTCCTACAGCAAAGTTTTTGTGAAAACTATGCTGTAGGAATACTACGTATACGGATACGCATATGTATAGTATTTCTCCGTATTCGGTGCGAGTACGTATACGCGAAAGTAAAAAAGTACGTTGTCGCTTACCGCGGGGCAGGTGATTACTCAAAAGAGGAAATATTTACAGGAGTAAATATATTTTTGAAAACTTATTCGCTTTCAAGAAAGAATGGCCGTTAATTGAGGCCGTTTCAGCAGGATTCACTGCATAAGACATCAAGATAAGACACGCATTCTTTAAAATGTTGACTCACCAATGTGGATACGACGTCAACGCTACATGCTGCCACTGGGTTCAAAAACCGGCGAGGCGCTTACTGCTCGTGGGCGGATACGAATTCCGTTCGGAGAGTCCTCACTGAATCCAACGAACCGGTTTGCTCTCCGATGCGAGTCCGTTACTCTCACTTTCTCTGAGAGCGCGGAATGCACTCAAGCCGATCATCTTGCTCGCTCCTCTTTGGGAGTGACGCGCACTTGCATATGCATTAGGCAGTCTTACGCCTACATCCCACGCACGTCGATCGGATTTGTGAGAACCTCAACTCGCGAGTTGCCAAAGGAAGAGGAAGCGGAGAAAGTCGTTTGTTTCTCCTTTCACATACATTTTACGTATATTCGCTTACTCTAATGTAACAAGACTGAAGAAAAAGAGCTTAACAGAATGGAATTTAATTCTGTTTCATAAGTTACGAAATTACTATAAAAGAAAAATGTCAAATTTTGCTCTGCGGTCGGTGTCTAATTTTGCTGTTGTGAATATACTAATAAAAAAAGTAGGCTACTTTATATTCAAATATTATATAGAATTATAATTTTAGTAGGAAAATATTCGTTATTAATATTATATGAGAATGATTTTACGCAGAAATACAGGTGTCTCATAATAAATGTTACAAACATCTAGGGCGTGCAAGAAGGATGAAAATAATAGCTTTTTGCCAATTAACATGTATTGAGAAATCATAGCGGAGTAATATACATTTGTATATGCATTTGCCAATGATTATTACACAATCCCATATGAATAGATGTTCGGCGCGTTATGAAATCTTCTTTTCTGTGTTGGAAAATGTCCCGACGAACAATGGACATAGAACTTTGTAATGTTTTATTGTAATGTTTGTTAACTGTATGTAATCATTAGGGGACGGATTTTAACAAAATGTCTTCTTTCTTTTCACTTTAGAACAACGCCCTTAAGTATAGAAATTAATTTGATGCTATGACAAAAGGAAATTACCCATTTTTATATGGCATTTTTTGGCATGTTTCGTCATTTCGACAAAAGTCATATTTATTCTTTTTTACGACATTTTTACTGCATTTTTGGCTGATTTCGTTGATTATAATATAAATGGTACTTGGTTCAAACAATATTTACGTGGCGCAACAAATGTTCACCATAGAATTGCTGAGTAAGTTATTCGATTTCTTCACCCACATATTGTCGTGTCAGCCGTTGTGAGTACTATGTAATCCAAGGTTCTGTGACGCTTATCGGCGACATTGTCAATTCGGCCGGCTTCTCAATAAATAAAGACAGAGATTTACTTTTAAAGAACTGTCCAAACCCAAAGTCGCAAGCTGAACTTACTGGAACGAAAGCACGAAACCTTGACTTCCTCAACATACTGGACAGCTCGAGCTGTTCATCTGAAGTGGTTTTGATCAAAATTTGTATGTAATTTTTTATTCGTTTTTAGGGCATTTTAAAAGGATTTTAAGAATATTTAATGGACAATTTTTGGCAATGTTTTAGGTCATCAACATCTTCCACCTAATAGCCATACTGCAAATACAAATAGATCTGTTATCCTTCGCAAATTCAACACATTTATTATTGTTATGCATTTTCATTTGTTAGCTTTGTAGTATTTTTTTAATACCAATTTCTCATTATACTTGTCTCTCGAGGTATTGCAAGTAAACTCCATACATTTTTTGCACTTTCAATGGTATTCAGGATAATGACTTTTTAAAAATATACTCTTATTTCTACTAGCAGATCACTGTGGTTAATGTTTATCTTACATTCTTAGTATAATAAAGTAACATAATATAAATAAATTTGATAAGAATTTGAATAAATTCTTGTATTATTCTTTTCATGGAAACAATGCAATGGCAACATACTACTTTTAAAAAATCATTCCTTTCCTGTATATACTCGTAAATATATTCGTTATGGCGAATGCGGAAACAAGGCAATCTGTAGCCAACGAGCCGACCTCCAAATATCTGACCCTGAAGGTGTCTCTACTCAATTTGATTAAGATCGCGTTTCAACCTGACTCACCCAGTCAGTGCGTTGGAACACTGGAACCCGAAAGGCATGCTTTACACCCCACCTACCGTGATCGATGCAGCTGGGAGCTAATGAATGTTAAGTAGGGGGCGGGAACAAACAGAGCTACAAATTGTCCGCCGTCTCTTTGTGTCTCTACTGGCACCAGGACCAGTGTAGGTGACAGAGTCAGCTTCTTGCAATTTTTATAATCATAGTGACTTTTGTGCTATAACTGTCTCCTTGTTTATTTTCATACTACGTACGTCTTTTGGTTACATTTTGTAGTATATCGTTTTTTGATGCCTTCTCACAAATATTCATCACAATCGAAATAGTTTCTAAAACAGACCAATAGACAGCTTTACACAGCTGAAGCCATCAAGAAGAAAATAAAAAACATAAAAGGAATTTTGAATGATTATCCATATCATTCTTTATGAAAAAAATTCATGATTAAGCATTTTCATATGAGATGGTTTAGCAGGGAAAGCTCGATGCATTCAAATACATAATGTGGTGTTCTGATTTGTGACTTTATTCTATTATTTAATATCAATTTTAATAGTTTATTATCGCAGTGATTTAAACCTGTACAGCCGTGCAGAGTTAGTAAAGGTTACATGTTATGTAAGTTGAATGCCTTTCAACCCTGCAAAGCTTGTCAAGTTGGGGCTCATCAAATTATTACTAATTATTGTTATTATTATTATTATTATTATTATTATTATTATTATTATTATGTTTCGCGAATTGGCCATCGTTGGGTCATGCGATACGTGCATTCCACCGGGGCTCAGACTTGATTATCGGGGTTGGTGCACGTTAGGGAGAAATCAGCATTTTAATGCTTTTTTAATTCGAGGGCTATTATCCCTGGAGTTGTGATGCGATTATTTTGATGATGATGAATGATGAAATAGATACACAACATACAGAGACACACAACACAACAATGCCCGAGGCGGGACTCGAATCTGCGATCTTCTGGAACGAGACTGCTACTGCACTACTGTCTTAGCGTTCGCGGCCATTATAATTATAATCATAATTATAGTTATAATTATGCAGCAATAATTATAATTATAATAATTATTATTATTGCTGTTGTTATTGTTGTTGCTAATAAATTAGTATGGTTTATGTACTCTGTTATTACTAAGAAGCCAATGAGTCCTGGCGGTTTAAAAGTTGAAAACTGTACCTCAAAGTGTTCATCTCGCAAGGGTCTACAAAGTGCGGATCTGTCGGAGGCGCATAACAATCGTGTTCTTACGCGGCCTGAGCTTTGCTCTCCAGGAGCCTCGCCCTTTGGGAGTCATGACCGCCTCGCCGTCCCACCTCACTGCCCTCCCCCTCCTCCTACCAATCATCCGCTCTCAGTGGACAGGCCGTAATTACATGCACTGTACTCCACATAAATCGCCATATCGTCCACGCCCTATTGGCACCCATCATTTTCTTCTGCAAAGTAGGCTGTGGATACAAACAACTTGACGCCGGTCGGAATTAATACGGTTGTTTGTCACTCTCGCTACTTTTAATCGACGTTGTCCATCAGTTCTATCAGGCACTTTATAGTCGAGGAAGTTGCAATACGTTTCTCCCTCAAGAGCTTGAGAGAACACAAGAAAATACTCAAGAAGATTTGAACAATATATTTGGGGTGCCTGAAAGACCGAAGTGCTTAAAACGCAAAAGTACTGTCCAACGGCATAGTTTCAAATTCAAATTCGAATCCCGCCGTGAGCATGGATGTTTGTCTCTTGTCTTGCACTGTTCGCAGATCCTCAGATGTTCATGCAAAGAGCTCGGTGTGGAAAAAGTTCTAAGAAAAAAACGAACTGTTTTGGATCGACCTCTAGCAAATTTCATTTAAGTTAAATGGGAAATTCTCCACCGTTTACCTCAATTTTAATATTAGCGTCATGGACTACTCCTGGAAGTACTCGTTAACGGAACTGGTTTCCTATATTTCGCATATATTTGCATGAAATTGAAGGTTACTGTTAATTAAATTTCTCACTCTGATAGAACTAGTCTATAAAGATATACGAACATAGATCACATTTTCTTTCTCTCACAATTCTGTTAATAAAACGCAATATTATTTTAATTTGTGTACAGCTCTCTTTTTGTTTTAATGTTAAACTAACTTCTGCATGAACTAAAAGGGAGATCAGGGGTAAAAAAAATCATATCACAAACATTGCTACAAGAATAGCTTTGATAATATTGTGAATATTTTCCAAAAGCTAGCAGTTCTTTGTCTGAATGCAAATAACTTTATTTGAGAGCTTTCCGTTATGTGCTAGATAAAAGAGTGGCGTATCTCGGAGGGATCATTGTTTTTGGAAGTGTTGGTCACTTGTCATCCAATGTCGAGAGTAATTTTGACGTATAACGGGAGTGTAGTGAACAAACGTGACGACAAGGTTAGTCAGTTGTTTGTTTGTTTTTGTACGCCAATTCATGATACTGATACAATCTTTTTGTAGTGTCCAAAATTAGTTCCGCCTGGACATGTCTGAAACTTGGTTTCATTGTTTACCTATTTGTAACTAAACACTTTGTGATGTGTCATGGAAATTAATAAACATGGAGTAAGTAAACGGTTAAACATTTTTAAAATTATTTTGTTTTCCCAGAGTCTTTCAAAAAGTATTTTACTTTTGAAAATGTTGAATGGGAAAATGTTAGCATATCAATTGGTACTGTCTCAAAGACCTGGTTGTGGTTTAATTTGGTACTTTGTTACGTAATTTACTTTTTTGGTTTGTAAGTTTAGAAGAAGACATCATCTGAAAAAATAAACTATTGGAAACTCCCCCATGAATTCTCATATATGCTCGAAAATGATATCTTTCTGGAATTAATTACATGTTTAAATACCAGAATGGATACTACTCACTACTACGAGAGCGACTGAGTCAAAGTTTTCACCAAGAAATGCAGGACCACGTGTGTTTTATATAGTAAATAGAAGAAACATAACTTTCAACCACAAATAAAAGAAATTTGAGTAAAACCCTTCCCATCTAGAACACTACTCTCGTGAACATTTAATAACAAACATTGTCCTCGACAATAATAATAAATGAAATACCGTAGTCGTGTTCTTTGTTTTGTGTTTTAGTCTGTTTGCTGTGGTTACTTTCATATTGGACATAGTTAAAGACCACTTTGCACCGGGTACAATAATTTTAGAACTCATTCGTACAGCTACCAGACGACAGCAAATATTATCATAAATTAAGTGATACATGCTAAAAGTGAATGCATTTAACGAAAAAAGAAGAAATATTGTCAGCAAACTCTGTTTTTATGAAGGGAGTATCAGATGGCCGTGACAGCAGAAGTGTCTAAAATTCAGCTTGTTTTGTTTCTAACGACTGATTTTTAAGAAAAATTTCGAGTGTAAAATAATTTGCTTTGAAAAAGTGTATATCATCATGCCACCAGAACTAAAATAGTATCTCGACTTGCTGTTTTAAAGTAAGTAGTAAGTACCAGTAAATAAGTGTTGTTCACAATTTGTAAAATATATTGTTTATGAATCTGATGACAGTAGTATGGAATTCTTGAGTGTCCCTCATTAATGTATTGCTTTTTATTGCATTTACACCCCTCTGAGCGCCGTAATTAACTGTTACCATGTTTCTGATGTTTACAAACTGATGCCAAGAATTCTTCAGAACTGTGGAATGAGGGGTGTATTAGTGTACTACTTTGTTTCTATACTTTATTTGTATTGTAAAAAATGGGGTCAGCGGTCAATAGTTATTTTATAGCATTTTATATTGCAGTAAAGAATACACTCAATTGGCAATTACTGCTCTGCAAAGTCATTTCTCATATCACAACGCTCTTTAAAAAATACTTGTTCAAATCCATCCATTCCATTATATTTCTTTGGACACATAATAAAAATGTGTAAACAAGAATTTGCAAGTAAGATATGACGGTTTCGTGTTTAATCGTCATGCACATAGTCTATTTAATTTTTTCAAAAAAAACATTTTCTTAAATATTACGAATATTTTTAAAAGGGATCAATTTATTATTTTATCTCAAATATTGCGTATAATAATAACTCTCCCACAAAAGTGCAGTACTAAATATATGTTTCTTTTCGTAAGGAATCATTTATTAAATTACTAGAAGTAAGTTCAACACTTCCTGAAAGTCCCTGCAATGCCAATATACATGTTCGTGTATGTAGGAGAATATCATAGGCATATGTACTGGGAAGTTAGTGATGTCTGATAATTTTGAAAGAGATATCGTAGTCTTTCAGAATAAAATATTTTATTTACTTAAATATGTTCAATTACTAATGTTCCTCTCTTTTTTCCTAACTATTTTAAAACATTGTTATACATTTGGAAAAGAGGTTCTCTAGGAATCTGGTAACAGTGTCAATAGTATAGTAATGATAAATAATAAAATAAAAGGTCATTGTTATTTATACATTTAAAGTTCCAATTTCATTAGGTTTCTATTTAACTACTAGGCCATATAGCGACCACTGTGACTGTTTACATTGGGGTAACTGAAGGAGGAATACGACACGTAAGGATAACACTAGCACAGAAAACATCCATGCCCGAGGCGGCATTCAAACCCACGACCGCCCAAGCCAAGGCATCTATGGCCCTACGGCCAGGGACCTCGGCTATCCAGGCAGGCTTCATTTTTCGTAGTATATTTTGTTCATGTACTAGTAAAATAATTCAAAAGAAAACGAAGATCAATGTAAATGGATGCTCAGAAATGTATTTGCCTCCTCTTGTATTAAGCTACGCATGTCAATGCTTACCCTCATTTTCTCATAGTGTGGGATTTGATTGACAAGATTAGATTCTAGTGCAAGCCTTCAACAGTTCTACTAATGTTAATAACAATATTTTTGTTGTAATTTGTATTATCTAGCTAAAACACAACACGTATTTTTATTAATCTTGTAATGGAGGAAGTATAATGCTTAATTCATCACTATTAGTTCTTTGGAAAACACGTTTAACTTTACATGATTATCCATCATGCAATGTTTCTATAATTCTTCCCAATTCTCATTAGTTCAAAAGAGTGTTACATCAGGTCATCTGTTTTTGGTCTCCTTAAATTAAAGGTGTTCGATTCATGAAATAATCCACAAAACAAAGATTTGCTAATGCAATGCATCACGAGATGTCCTGCTATCTTGCACCTATTTCGTTTCATAAAAAGATTAAAATCACAACTAAACATTTACAATTGATGCAACTGATACAATGTATTACAACTGAGCAAAAAATGCTTATAAACCAATACAATATTTGTATGGATAGCAACACAGCACCTTGTGGTCCATTGTGTTTACAGATCATAATAACATCTCGTCTCAACCCAAGTATGTGAAAGCTTCAGCCCAGTTCGAATATATTGCTGGAAATGCAAATAGTTTGGCTTTGAAACAATCCGGGGGCATGAATAAGAAGCCCGCAATATTACTAGTTTACACAACTCTTGATATGCACGTTCTGTGACATCGAGGAGAGCAATGCTCCCTCTATCGTCATCGTCTTCTTCAGGTAAAAACCTCAAGCAGACAGAAAACAATAGCCAGACCGCGCTTAAGCTTATTATTAATGAAGTAATATGGATTCGTCACATTATTTTGGCTCTTCACTAAAACCACCTATATGTTTTGATATTATTTATGGTTTGTTTGGAATTATTTATAGTTTATTCCTACGTAAATATATGAAATATATGTCATAATTATGATAATGAAAGCCTAGTTGAATGTCAACGTGAGATCATGTATTAGATGACTCAAAAAGTAGAGCAGTAAGATTCATAAAAATATCGTGCAAATAAATAATATCATAAATGTGTCGACCCGATAACTATTTTCTGAAGTATGTAGTTTCTAATAAACAAAACCACATTTGCGCAATAGTTTTTCTTAGTGATATGCCTCTTGACTGGAGGTGATTTACTTCTATTTACATCTATTCTCCTAAGAACTCTTGTCTGAGCCAAATTATCGTCTGTATTAAGGCTGTAAAATAGAATTGCGCCTGAAAACTGTATTTACGCTCGTCGCACTCTCTATAACTACTAGATATTATCATTAACAATTATTAATATGTTCATAGCTAGTTATTTTCCTAACATTATGCTGTCGCTACTGATTTTTCAACCATTCGATTTTTAGTGAGTTGTCGAGAAGGACCCTGAAATG
This sequence comes from Gryllus longicercus, assembly GCA_038098605.1. Classification (NCBI taxonomy): domain Eukaryota; kingdom Metazoa; phylum Arthropoda; class Insecta; order Orthoptera; family Gryllidae; genus Gryllus; species Gryllus longicercus. The sequence goes on along the minus strand of JAZDUA010000011.1, from coordinate 3,223,860 downwards.
TAAGATAAATGGGTAGGGTGTTTGGAGAGTCGCAGTTTCTGAATTCCGCTCTCAGGAAGCGTTTGGAAGAATACGAAAGGGATGGTAACGTAGCGAGTAGATATTTTTCGAGCCCAAAGTCGGTAGCATCTTCAGATAACATAACAAACCTATTTACCTCAAACATTCTAAAATCAATTCACAATTATTCTCCCCCATAATTTATGCATAGTAGACTCGATTAACACGTTGATATAGTTCAGGTACTGTATTCGTTTACATTGGAATGGAAGTCTACCGTCTTTCCCTTAACTGGAGCACCATGGTACAAGGGACCGTTGGTAATTTTCTTTGCTTCAGAATTTTGCCGCAAATAGGTTTACGAAATTGAGACTCCCATATAAATTCGCTTCAGTATGTTGACGAATGTGTCTAATGTTTGGCTACGTTATTCCTAGTTCTGCTTAGTGCTTCTGTGTGCTGCTGTACAATTATATACTTGTAGCCAATGCTTAGGATTCCGTAAACTCCGGCTCTCCATTGGTGTAGTATTTTGGCTTAGCTTACTTTGTGAAGTGTTTTGTTACATACATATTTGTTCACAGGGAAACATGGATTTCTTGTGACTAGTGTCTTATACCAATAAGCAATGAGTATACCAGCAAATTATGTAAATATTGAATTGATTGAACACAATTTATTTTACAAAGTTTATTTCTTATAAAAAATTCTCACTACTCTCTCTCTCTTTACGAACAACTATATACTAACTATAAAAATATACGAAATACATTCAAGTATAACTCCAAACCCACATTATAAATATACTTTCACACATCAAAGAATCCTCATCAAACAATACACTCTTCTCTTGTTACTTTTTATAACCATTTGACGATGTTTTCAATGTTCATATATCACTTCCTTATATGAAGATAAATGTATCATAACATTATAAAGTTCATACAATTACTTTCTACTACATTGAGTGGCGAAAATCAGTCAATTAGGCCTATCTTCTGACTTCCCGGACGTCCGGATTATATTATTTTTATTTTTCTATTACTAAATAACTTCAAAGTTTGTAAATACTTTCCTTAAATTATTTAAATAAAATAATCCACCAAACTTTGTTTATTTCACCCCAGTTAAAGTTTAATTTAATTCAGAGGTTCCACGGATACGTAATAAAATTAAGGTGCTCAAGTTCAGAGAAAATGGCGCCCCGTCGCAGCAAACGTGAGGGGCCTCATCCCAATGAATTAGCATAGGCGTTGGCGCAGGCGCTGTCTGGCTGCTCAGTGCCCGCGGGGAGGAACCGGCTGGCAGCCTTGAGACACCTCGCCCGCCTTATTTGCCCCGCCCTGCTATGTCGCGCCTGTTGGTTCCGCCCTCTTGCCCTCCCCCTCCGTTTACTCTCTGCCTTCCTGTCCTGCTCTTCTGTCTTCCCGTCCTGCCTTGTCCTTTCTGCATATCCTCCTGCCTTCCAATCTCCTGCATATGCATTTCCTACCTTGTTGTTCTCATACCTTCCTGATCTCATTCCTTCCCTATATTATACCTACCCTATATCATACCTTTCCAATCGACTTTCGCAAACTCCTACCTTCCTCCCCTCCTGCCTTCCTACCTCTTGTCTGCACTCCCCTCTGCCTTCCTACATTTTTTGTTCTTCCTGAATTCCTTTTTTTTTATCCATTCCAGTTTTTCCTGGATCCTCTAATTCTTACTGTTCTATTTGTCTTGTGTTCTACAGTCCTATTCATCCTGTATTTCTGTTATTTCTACTTCCACGACTCCTTTTCTTCCTGCAATGCACTTCTTCCTACATTCCTGTTCTTCTTGTATTCCTGTCCTCCTTCTATTCCTGTTATTCCTTTAATCTTATTCTGCGCGGACTTCTTTTCTGCATTCTTGTCCATCATGCCTTGTCTTCCTGCCCTCCTGTCTCCCTGACCCCTCGTCTTGTATGCTAATCTTGACTTCAGTGGGGCACCTTGATTTGTGGCGTTCGCGGGTGCGAAATAGTCCTTGTAAAGAAAAGATTCAATTTTGAATTTTTTCTTTGTTCTTGTGGAGACTCTTCAATTGATGCTGTCCTGGGCAGACCCTCGCTTTGATGGGCGCTGGAAGTATTTGCCCGTGAAAGGCCGCGCTCTCCCGAAGGCGGATTCGGCCGAACACGGATCCCCTCTGGTCGCGCGCTCGGCGTCCACTATGAGTTCGGCCCTCAATTGCGACTATAGATGAGCGACGGGACGTGCGCAGCGTGGGACGGGTGGCGGCGGCGGCGGCGGCGGCGGAGGCGGTGATGGCGGCGGCGACGGCGGCGGGCGGGCGCGAGTCTGCGCCTGCGCACGGAATCCTGAAGCGCGCGTCTGCGCACTGCGCGCGCCCCAAGAAGAGCGCGCACTTCGACGAGATGAACCTTATGGCCACGCTGCACCCGGCCGACAAGGATTACGGCCACATGAAGGTACGCCGCACAAATTAGCCCCGGGTCCAACCGTTTCAATTGTTGAGACAGTTTTACGCGACGTATTCTTTATTAGACTACGACAAGAGAAGTTGTAAATTCTCGGCTATCCGGGAGGCGCCGCGTCGTTGGCTGGGAGAGTCACTGCCCTGAAGAAGCCTGCAAAATGACAAGCGAAACGTCGGTCTCCCAGCCAACTACGCGGCGTCTCCCGGATAGCCGAGTATTTATGGATTCGAGCCGCGGAAGCTTACGTGTACAAGAGAAGTTGTTTCGATTTGCGACTGCAGAATGTACTGCTAACACTAAATACGTACAACTCTAAAACCTCTTGTTTGGCATTTGATTATTTGGACCGCGTTTTAATTCATCTACAGAGGAAATGTTGCATCTGTAGACGAAGTTTGCAAAATTAATCCTGGATTAAAACGTTTAAATTGCTGACGGAGTTTTTCATGATGGATTCTTTTTAAGACTAGCATAAGATAAGTAGTTTCGGCAGAATGTACTGCTAATGATAAATACCCATAACTCGACAACCTCTTGTTATAATTTGCTCATTTTGACTACGTTTTAATTCATGTACAGGGTGAAGCTTGTCTCTGCGGACGAAATTTGGAAAATTCTTTCTGTGTCGAATGCTGACAAAAATGATCTTACACGGGCAAGCGAACTAGCCTAGATTCTTCAGAAAGAGCAGTCGTTAGCACTAGTTATTCTATACTAGCTATAGCACGTTATTGCCTAGATAAACGTTAGAGGCAATCCCTTGATCATTAAGCTTTTGAATCATTGCAAGAGTTTTGCACAACGTATTCTTTCAAAGACTACAAAAATGAAAGTTAATTCGACGGCAGCTCTAAATGCTTGCAAACTCTAAATGCATTAGTTTCCACCACTCCTTTTTAAGCATTTGTTCGGCTAGTGTTATCCGTCAGTATGACATTGCATCACAGAAAGTTTGATTTAGCAGGATGTTCTGCTGCCACAGTTGGAAACGTATTCCATTTCATGACCACGTGACGTGTATGGAACAAAAGACACGTCATGTGTTACACTTGATAATCCTGGTGGACTCCAATGATGTGTGAAAGGGATCAGATAGTAGATTACTCAAGTACTCACCACTAGTACATATTACTATTCTTTTGGCGAGAGAAAAGGATCTATTTAAACCCACTAACGGGGCCACGGGTCCGTAATACACAGATAAAAGACAGTGATACACAGCTTAGTTACACTTCTGTGAAATGCAAGTAAAACGTATAATTTTAGGAAATTATACGTATTATATGCATACAAGTAAATCAAACGTTTGCTTCCTTCCATTCATTAATATTAGTTCCAATGAGCAGTTAATTATTTTTTTACCCTCCATTAGTACAAGGAAAGTAATGTTATGCTGCGGAAAATCGATTTCGAGATTTCAACAGAAATTTTTGGGGTCCCCTGATACCGAAAAAAAAGTTCGTTTTTTTTCAAAACGTGCGTCTATCTAGTGTATGTGAACAACACTAAAACAACACATTTGGCCTAAACCAAGAGAAGGTTTTTTTTCAAATTGAAGAAACTCATGTCTATTTGGCCTTAGTAGACGCTCTGCGATTTTGAAAATCATTCATTTGATTTTGGGGGTACTTTACATTAGGCCCTGGAACATTTTCAAAATTTTATCAAATACGTTAATAATAATAAAATTTGTAGTTACATTTTTTATAAGAATAGAGTTAAATGTATTGATAAATGTGGCATAGTTCCGATTTTCATGGTTAACCCTGAATTTTTGCAAATTTCAAAAGTTTGAATTTCTTTCGGGGTCTTCCTACATGAACAAAATTAAAAATCAACTTTTTCTTCAAATAAAATTTGTTGTTCATAATTTGTTCTCTCTTTAAAGTTCTGTACATTTTTTGAAAATTTTCGTAGTTTTCGAGCAATATTGCGTGCAATTTGTGTCTTTTAAAAAAAATTACAAAACAAGATTTTCTCAAAACGGTTTCAAATTTTTTCTTTCAACTTTTGGTAGGGATATTGCTAAATGTACTCTATAATAAGACATAAACGCGATATTCCTCTATTCCTTTGTTTTTTCAAAAGTTAAAGGAATGATTTTTTTGTTTTGTCTCTCATGTCGTTAATATTTATAGTGGCGGCAATTTGTTCACATTATTGTATTTATGAGTACATGTGCTTTAAATAATTAAGCTCATACATTAATGTAGTTGTAAAGCACACTCAGAATTTGCCACTCGGTCAAATTCTACTGCCAACTCTCCAAGAGCCAGAGGTCTGCGGACAGAACTATGTGCGACATTTAACCTAATAATCTCTCATAATGTCGATTTGAACTGTGCGAGTGTAATATTGTTTACACAGGTATAAGCAGCACATAATTTAACTAGTGGTGCTACAGAATGACACAGACTATTAGTTTTCTATTTCCTTTGGTCTCGGCTAGCTACTCGGACTTGCCACATACTCTTGCCAGCTGTCATCTATCATTGCCCAAAGTACATTGACATTTTTGTACTTTTTTGGTTTCCTAATTGTAGACCTGAAATATTATTTTAAGATTATTAATCAACAGTAAAACCTCGTCCTAAATGGCAATTTTCTTTGAAATATTTGGAGACGTTTTTAAGAAAAGACGTTTAAACGCTACTATAAATTCGACATTTGAAGATCTTTTTCACAGAAAATGTTTGAGTTTTCGAAAAACTTCTATACAAGTCAATTTAAGTACTTTAACTCACAAATAAAATTGTGTTTTCTAATTGCTGGAAATAAGCATATCAACAGCGTGAGAGATCATTCAAAAACTTTACATTTGTGAATGAACTTTACGTCATATTAAGAAGTGTTATTAGCAATACCCGAACTAAATGGTTGAAGAAAAAATTTGGAATCGTGTATGAGAAAATAACATTTGAGCGTTTCTCAAAATTCGAAAATGTGAGCTATTTTTGACAGAAAACGGTTCAGTTTTTGAGAAACTTTATATGACGCTAGCGGATCCCGGCAGACGTCGTCCTCTCTCCATCTCCCTCCCCTTCCTTCTTTCCCCTTCCATCTCTCTTTCTCTCTCCGCCTTTATGTTCTCTTTGTCTCTCTCACTCTCTTTCCCTTTGCCTCTCTGTCCGTCCATCAGTTTCAGAGTCCTATGACACTCTGTCTGTGTCTCACTGTGACCTTGTCTCTTTCTGTCCCTTTCTCTGTTTGACTATCTCTCTTTCTCTCTCTGTTTCTGTCTCTCTCTATTTCTGGGTTGGTTTCTGGGAGTAACAATGAAGCTCAGATTGATTATAAATAGAATTAAAATTAAGCGCACTGTTGTGCTGCAGAGTCATTTAGTAGAGTTATAACAAAATTAATAACACAACATCCTTCTCTCTGAAAATCATAGCTCTAAGCTCCCGACCTGTCACCCGGCATGTGTGGTAGTGTAATAGTATTATATAATATATAGTAGGTGTAATATTTTTTCCATGTGCTTAAGCTGTGCGTGATCTTGGCTGTCCGGGTGACGCCGCGTCGAAGGCTGTGTTGCAGACGTTTTGACCATCTTGTCGTGGTCTTCCTCAGGGCTGGCATGCTGCCAGCCTACGACTTCATGTGCTTTAGCTGTTTCTGATCCCTGACGATGTTGTCGGGGGTGCGCAGATCGAGGAGCCCAAGACGCCGTACGCGCGCGAGGACCAGGCGTCGGAGGGGCGTGGCGGCGGGGGCGGGGGCGTGCGGCGCCACCAGTCGGCGCCGTCCACCCACACGCGCGCCGACGCCACGGACGGCGACCTGAGCGCAGAGGCAGCGGAGCGCCGGCGCGCCTTCGAGCTGAAGCGGCGCGCGCACTACAGCGGCGAGTTCCGACAGGCGCGAGAGGTGACCCTCGGCCACGCACGCGCCCACGCACGTCCCCACGCACGCTCCCACACACGGCCCAACGCAGCCCCCCGGACGGCCCCACGCACGTCTCCACGTACGCGCCCAAGCACGTGCCCAAACACGCGCCCACGCACGCGCCCATGCCTGTCTGCACGCACGAGCCCACGCATGCACCTACGCATGCACTCACGCACAACCCCACGCACGAGCTTACTCACGTCCCCACGCAAGCCCACCTGCACGCCCCCACGCACGTACCCAAGTATGCGCCCAAGCAAGTGCCCAAAACACGCCCCCACGCACGTCCCCACGTGACCAAACACAACCCACGCATGTGTCCATGCATGCAAGCCACCACGCACGCACAGACCTGCGTTTGTGCCTCATCTCGGAGGATACATTCGGGCCCTCGGTTCACACCCCAGGAGGAGATGAGGTGCCTCTGACCGGCAGGTCTTTGGGTTCGAGCCCCGACAGTGGCAAATTTTCGACCCTGGCTACATTGCTTGGTCGAAATCAACCGGTGTCTGGACGAGAATTCTAGCTACCGGCTGCTCTGATAGGTAGTTTTCACAGGTTTTGCCAATAAATTCCAGGCAAATGCCGGAGCAATACCCCAAGAAAAGGGGCGCGCAATCTGTCCTTCTTTTTCCTTATCATTTTCTCACCCCTTACACGCACTACATTACTATATATGTCCAGAGATCAGTTGGGAACTTTGAGATTTCCTGACTGGGGCGGCGCCACTCTGGTGGGAGATACCTGTTTGGGGAAATCCCTGCAAGCTGTAGATCGGTGCCGGTTCTCACTAGCCAGCGGGGGTAAGGTCACTACCATCTCTAGCAATAAACGCATGCATTACACCTAAGGAAATAATGACCTTATCTGGAGACGCGCTCGTAATTGCTAAACAATAGTAGATTTACTCCCATCAGATTCAAAGTTCAGGCTCTAATTTCGGGCTCTAGACGCTATCCTACGCGGCAGATCCCACATGCGGTAACTCGATCCCTGACATAGACGGTTGCCGGAGATCTTGGCCCGAGAGCGAGCTCTAGAAGCAAGCCCTCTATTCGAGGCCCGTCCCCCGCACTTCATTTGGGCATTCGATTCGCCCCCAAGATTCGGGTTCTGCAGGTGGGCTATGAATCAGGGTCTAGATTGGTGTTTTTGATTTGGTCTCTTGAATCGGGCTCTAGGTGCCCTATTTATCCCATTATCTAAGTGCAAGAATCAATGCTTAACTTTAGCCAGAAGAATTTGATCTTATGACCACCTCCCGGTTTATGTACTCGTACTAAGTTCAGAGATTCAGAGGTATACGTAAGTGCCGGGTGTCGACGATGCGAGCGAGCGAGCGAGCGAGCAAGAGAGAGAGAGAGAGAGAGAGAGAGAGAGAGAGAGAGAGAGAGAGGAGAGAGAGAGATAGAGATAGATATAGAGATAGAGATAGAGATAGAGATAGAGATAGAGATAGAGATAGAGATAGAGAGAGAGAGATAGAGATAGAGATAGATAGAGAGAGAGAGAGAAAGAGAGAGAGAAAGAGAGAGAGAGAGAGAGAAGAGTCGTTCATAAAAAAGCCCACAAGGAGAAAAGAGTTTATAAAAATAGGACTTTCGAATACTTTTAATGAATTTTGAATTTGTAATGCAACATGGACGAGAAAAAGGCAGTGCTTTACGAAAGGGTAACGGACTGTGTGCGATCATTTCTTCCTAACCCTTGTGTCGTCCTGTCTACTTAAACTTATTTCAACTAAACTTAACATCGACTACACCATCACCCATATAGGGAACAAAAGCTTCTGCTGAGTGCCTCGCTGGAAGAAGTACCAGAAAGGGGGAAACCCCGAAAACTGACGTGTAGGTTGACGTCCGATTCCACGTTCTGACAACATGAAAACACCGCCATCCCCGGGGTACAAGCGAGACAAATGACCACAGAAAGCAGTACCTTAAAATATGAGAGAACCATCACACGCAATATTTTCTTCATTACCTTTGTCCCTTCCTTTCTCCCCCCCCCCCCCCACACATTCGTTTATATGCACTACACTACCACATGTATATCAGGAAAACAGTCGGAAGCTTAGCGCTTGTCCAAGCTAGGGCAATGACCGAAAACCAACCTGTAGGTCGGCATCGGATTTCACGATGCGCGGTAGAAGCAGGGCGACCTTCCAGTATAAAACACACTGTGCACATATGATCCAATTTTCAGGGTACCTCATGAGAAATTATTTCGGAGTTCTAGCACATGTGCGCAGTTTAGCATATGGAATCCTGGAAGAAACAACGCACATGCGCGTACTCAATAAAACTTCGGAATCGTTGCCCAAAAGGAAGAGAGTAAATGTGGTCCAAGGGAATCGTGAACTTAATAGTTGACGCGCTTAAGAAACATTGAATAACTAATGACAGGGTTGGGAGACTATGGGCATCAATTTAATGTCACTGGAGCGCCTCTAACCGTGAAGACCTAGGGTTCGAGTCCTCACGGAGACGGAATTTTTGACACTAGCTAGATAGCGAGATCGAATTCAGCCTCCCTCGGGATAATAATTCCAGTGGCAAACTATTCCGATGGTTAGTTTTTCGTGATGACACTCTGATCCACACCAGGAGAATGGCGGAGCCGTACTCTAACAAACAAGCCAATGACCGCTCGCGATCTTTCTTTCTTCTTTCTTGCCCTATCCTGACATTTTACTTACACATTTACATGGACCACACTATTACACATGCCGAGAGACCAGTCGGGAGCTTAGAGCCTGTTTCGGACGGGGAGTTGCCCTGCTGATAAGAGATACCTAGTGGGGGAAAACTCCCGCAAGCCGGCGTGTAGGTCGGCACCAAATCTCGCAATCCAGCGAGGAAAGTTCACCGCCACTTCCCGAAAAAAAGTATGTCCTACAGATAGGGTAGTAATGGCCTTAAACGTCTGCGCACCCGGCGTGTCTAACTAATCCGTCAATCAACTGACAAATCAGTCAACATGACGGTGCGCGCAGGTGCTGTCGCGCGAGGGCGAGGCGCTGACGCTGGCGGCGCAGCAGTCGGCGGCGTCCGAGTCGTCGGAGCTGGCCAACGCCATGGCGCGCCTCGAGGGCCACCCGCCCTGCGCCGCGCCGCCGGCCCCCGCGCCCGACGCGCGCGCCGCCCAGGGCCACAAGGCCAGCAAGCAGAGCCCCAGGTACGGCCCACGACCCTCCACACTAGCTGGACGATCATTCTACTGACTTCTAGGCTGTCCGGGTGACGCCGCGTCGTTGGCAGAGAGGCCGACGTTTCGCCTGTCATATCGCAGGCTTCTTCAGGGTAGTGGTAAAGTAATGCTCCGCCTCCGATGTTAAATTTTTTACAGCCTAGGTGCACGGGTAACACAAGTGCGCCGTGATTGGCGGCGAGGTTGCACTGATTGGTTCGCGTTCTGCGCTAACCCTTCCTGCGTTACCCGCGCACCTAGTCTGGAAAACATGACATGCGAAACGTCGGCATCTTTGCCAACGACGCGGCGTCACCCGGACAGCCTAGAAGTCACGAAATCGAGCCGCGGAAGCCTACGTGATAATTCTACTGGTCAGCTGCTCTGATCGGTATGGATTCTCCGGTGAACACAATGCCGGAGTAGTACCCTAAGGAACAAGCCACGGACAACGCACGAACTTTCCTTCATCTTCCATGTCCTATCCTTACCACTTACACACACGGACACACACTCACGCACTACACTATCAGACATGCTGGGAGAGCAGTCGGGAGTTTAGAGCTGACCCGACTGTATTTGAACTTGAGACTTATTTTGAAACTTTTCGCGCAATATTTTCGAGCGGCAATGCATTATCGTACGTTGTCATAATGCGTTGCGGTTTGCTTGTGCGGATGTTGTTCCCTTTGCATTAAAGTCTGCGAATTTCAATTTTAGTCCTTTAAATCCGTTGGAAGAAGGACTGAAAGGAACTTCTTTATCTGTCATATCCACTCTTTGGAATGTTTGGTCGATGCTACCCACATCTTGCTGTTATAGACACACGGGTTATGCGCCATCTGTTTGAAGCCCGTCTGCCAGTGGCCGCTACGTCAGGGACATTCAAGGGGCCCTCCCAAATAATACACATCCATCTTTCCTTTCCTTCTGTAGAGTATTTGATGTTGAAGTAGTTGTCCGCCACGTTATTCTCCGATTTCGTAATTGAAAAATCCCGGCGTATCATGTTACATATTTCCCTTCACTGGTTAGGATCATTCGAGAACTGTGTCCAATTAGAATGTCGCCAAAAATGGAATAGCCGTAAGCTCAATGCTTTGGAGCTGCAACACGGCACTTGCAAATGCTAGCTTCTCTGCAGGCACAGTTCGTGATCGGTGACACTTACAAAATGTTTCCTTGCGGGATGTTCTGAGCTCCGAGTTTTTGAACTCAATCGCAAATAACTTTCCTCCTTTTCGGCTTCAGAATGCAGAAGAGCACAAAATCTATTCCATGATCAGGTGTTAGACTTAAAATCTCTACAAATTTATTTCTAAAAGTCTTTACTTAATTATATACTTATATTTTGTTTGTATTTAAAATGTTATATTCAAAGAATTGTATTGTGTGATTGAAATTTTAAAAAATGCAAAAAAAAAATAGTATTCGATTTATCCATAGTCTCCAGTTTCCTTTGCACAGCCCCTCCACGTCTTGAAGAATGTTGTGCCCCCTCTCAAAGATGCTCCTGTGCGCAGGGCGACGAGCCAGGCGTCGAGCCGCCACGGGGCGCTGCGCGGGGGCCCGCCCAGCGCCTCGCGGCCCGGCTCGCGCCAGCGCGAAGGCTCCACGTCGCCGGCGGCGGCCGGGGCCGGGGGCGGGGGCGGGGGCGGCAGCCTGGGCGGCAGCCCCACGCGCACCTCGCGCACGTCGCGGGCGTCCAACGCGTCGGGGGCGGCGGCGGTGGGGCCCTCGCCGGCCTCCCACGCGCTCAACCCCCCGCGCAGCGCCCGCCGCCCGCCGCCCTAGCCGCGCCGGCGCGCTCGCCTCCAGCGCGGCGGACGTGGCTCGCTTTGTTTTGTTTCTCAGGGTTGTTAAATGTGTCTATCTGCAGTGGTGCACTCGCAAGATTGTGTCCACGTAGGCTCTGTGTCGACCTGGAGCGCGTGGTCAAGACGTGAAGATCGAGTGATGAACGTATTACTACATTAGTACGAATTGTTTCCTTACTGAAACCAGATATGCGCACTGCCGATGTTAGCGTCTTATCGATGTTTAATCAATGAAGCAGATTGTTTTATTTACTAGAATTGGTCAATTTTTTTTATATGAACCACGACAGTGATCATTAAATATTATTTTTTATTAGTTTGCGATCGTTTGCGAGTATAATTGAGTGCTTACATATTTCTGTAAGGTCTAGAAATAAATTATGACCCTGTTTTCTTTGGGATATTTCCCGACATACGGAATGTTCGGATTCTTCTCTAATGTCTTTAAATTTTCCATTTCTCATTAGACGAACTTATAGAGACGTTATGTTGTTTTTTCTTGCGGAAGTTACAAAGATTATTTTCTCGTCGTTTGTTCCCAATATTAAAGACACGGCTATATTTATGTACCTTGAAAAATAAAAAAAATGTGACCTACAAGGGGGGTCATTAAGTTCAAAAGTTTGTGTGGTGACTAAAATCCTCAAACGTATTTACGGAAATGAGTTTTATAATGGTTTCAGTGTTACAGGCAGGTAATTTCTATTGTGTGTTAAGAAATGATTGGACGCGCGAATTAGTAGTGAACATTAATTGTAAGAAACATTGTTTTTATTGAATAAAGAAACCTAGGTGTAACGAAAAATAAGGGTATTGCGTTTGTAATGAACTTTTTACAGAAACTTTTTCCAAGCTGATGAGCCATGATTTAATAGATTTTTTTAAAATGTTTTGTTCACAACTGCGGCGGAATCTCTCCGTAGTAGTGCGGTCTTCACCATAACGACCTCTTTCGTGTCTTGCTGGTAACTCCCCAGTTTACAATAACACCCTCAATTACATTGACGACCATGAAAGTCTACATTGCTTCATTAACTATCCGTATGTTTTGGCTCAGTTCTAATGACCTTGACCGGTCAAGATCAGATAGCGAAAGAAAATTGCAGTCCGTTGAAATTAAAAAAAGATAAAGAGATGAGTTTTGTTTGAATGCCATATTACTGATAAGAAGCACGCGATGTTTCGGTCGCCGTTTTTATCTTAATAGAGTAACAGTACCGACATCCCTGAGCGCGAAAAACCTATTCGCTGTGCATCCTACTAATATCGAGATAGCGGGTCATTTCGCACACGTTCGTTTACTTGAATTCGAATGGCCTGAGCCGGGTATCGAAGCCCTCGGAGAAGTATCGGGCCTTCGAAGAAGGATATCGCGTTTACAAGAATAAATTATGCAAGTTGTTGAAACAGCGTACACGAGCTTTCTATTAAGAGCTTAATCAAAAAGACGTTTTTAAAGTAAATTTCCTATCCATTATAGTCTATAATGATGCACACGGAATCATTGAACTCCAAGGAACTGTAATTCCCCAGAAATCAATCCTGTTCAGGTTACACAGGGTATCAAATGATGTCACTGCAGTGGTTCTTGTCGGGAGGTTGTAGGGTTTTAGCTGCTGATTGTTCTGATGGGTAGTTTTCCGTGGTTTCTCCGATCAACATCAGGGGAACGCCAGAGCAATTCGAATGCCCTAACAAATGAGCCACTGAGCTTCCCTGCCTCTTCTGTGTCCTATCATCACCCCTTACTTTCTCACTCTTACATTTACACGCTTTACACTACTACACATGTCGGGAGCTTCGAACTCGTCCCGGGTGGAGCGGTCCCTGCTAGTGGGCGATTTGTGGGTGAGGAATATCCCGCAATCCCGTCGTGTAGGTCAGCCCCGGAGCGCATTAAACGGGAGGTCATCGCCACCTCTCGCAATACACCACACTTACGGGAACAATGATCTCAACTGTTGACGAGTCCCGAAACAACAATCAGGCGCAAAAATTAGAAATTTGGAACAGTTACGTGCGTGTATTTTTACGGTTTCCTGCAGTCAGAATGTCATGACAGAAATAATAGTTTTGAGAAAATATGTTTTAAAAAGTTACTATTACATATGTCAATTTTTAAATATTAGCAAAATATTTGCACTGGTAGTTATGTTTTCGATCAACTCTGGATAAATCTCTATACTGATACATGTACTGTTTTTCTCACTCGCCCAAAGTCTACAAACGAATAACTCAATGGAAAATGCTAAGAGTTTTAGCTCTTTATATCCACACTTAATTGAACTTTTTTGCATAGAGTAATGGAAATTAGCTTAAAGCTCTAGACCACATCAGAAACAAAGGCAGCCGAAAAGACCTCAGCAGTTTCTCCACATTAGACAAAATACAGGAGCAACGTTGAGTATGGACATCGCAGCTACAAATGATGGAAGGTTATTTTTTAGGCATACTATATAATTTATAGTACATTCCATTTCTTTCGTTTACATAGAATTACTTTTTGTAAAATATAATAATAAAACTAAAGATAATTAGTGAGATATATTTTTCTATAAATGAAGATCTCTGTGTAAACGCATCTTTTATTTTCAACTGTTCTTTATGAAAATAGTGAATAAGTATTTCCCAACTTTTTAATAACACTCCACAAAACATGCTGTAATCATAGAATGTCTCTTAATAGAAATGTTATATAGATGATGAAACAAAGTTCTGAATACTGAAACACGATTACTTGAAAATGCACAATATATGTTAAGATATAATGAAACCGAATAACTTTTACACACACTTTCGAAAATGTGTTTAATCAATAGTTTCAATTCTGTTACCGTTTATAGTTGGCATTCCATACAAGCTACTTGTAAATAATCAGTGTATAATTTCTATTGAGAAGATCCCTTTTTTAGCCAAAGCACCGAGCTGTTTAAGAAACTTTTGCTATTATTTGGAAGATTTTGGTATGGATTACGGTATTTTGAGTGTCTGCAATTGACATTGTGTTACAGACCACTCAATACTGAGTACTGTATTAAATTCACCATGTGCGCATGCATCGCACAACACACTTACCTTACAATACACTTTGCTACCTACTTATTACTACTTGAAGCTAGTTTCGAATGACACAATCTACAAAAAGAGACATTTTTGGGCGCTTTATTACATTTTTGGAAAGTTCCCTCACCGCCTAGAAAAGGTTGCCAAAAGTTCTGGTAGATGGGTCCAAGCGTAAAGCTATTTCCCGTTTTAAAAAGTGGTTCGAAAGTGCTATTTAATATATATTTCAAATTTGTGAGAAAATATATTTCGTCATGCCTGGCCTACAATGTCAACGGGCCGTCGTGATAGACCTCTGAAACTTTAACTTCCAGTTAAAAGGATGTCTGATCGATACTGGAAAACAGTATGTACACATTTGTCTAGGTATCAACGTTCACCACTGTCTGCTCTAACACCTCTCACGACAATCACTCTTTTCAGCTGCTCTTTGTTTTGTCATAGTTATTGACGGCTACGTTGGCCACAACAATCCCAAATTACTTCCAGATTTCGCCGAACCGATCTGAAATTTGTGTACCCAACGCCAAAAAATTTAATGATAATTTCAATATTCGTCAGAAGTTTAAGAAATTATCCGTATGATGTCATCTCATTCGTAAAGAATCATTCGGTAAAAGAGTCGAAAGAAAGATATTTAGAAGAGATTCTCCCAATTTTCTGAGTCAGACCGCTTCATCACCTCGATTGCGCTCTCTTTTCCTGTTTGGCACCGTCGTGAGTACGTCAGTAATACACGGTAGCTTGCCTCACAGTACCTACCTTCAGTGTGTGTGTGTGTGTGTGTGTGTGTGTGTGTGTGGCGAAAAGGAGGGATGAATGCCTCAACGAATTCAACCCATAGGGGCCAGAGGGAACTCGCGGACTTTTGCATGCTCATTTAACCGCTAACGGCGTGAATATCACCGAGGAATTATACATCAGGGAGTGTGATTGAAAGAGAAACACTCTTTTAACGCAGCGTGGACTTTAAAACTCCATATCACAAAATTTGACTAGCAATGAAGCCTCATAGCATTAACATTCTTTTTTTGCGTCGGCGGCATTAGTTCCATTTTTGAGCCGCGTCATGTGGCGATGCAGGCGACAAGAATGGCAAAACTCAATCTCGCAATTTATTATATTGCGAAAAACGAGCAAGTATTTCCAGTGACTATTCCACTCATTAAATTACCACAAGTGTTTGCCTTGAACTTTACAACAGGTATGCGCCAAAGAGGACGGTGTATCCTAAAAAAATGGTTTTTTCTTACCCCCTCCTCCTTGCCAGCCAATCACAAAGTGTGATACACCAATCATAGAAATCCATGACGTGTGCACTTGTTGAGCAACCCCAATGTAATTAATATTTCGCGAATTATGAAACTTTTCTGGAGCTATTATCATTTGGGAAATATTAATTATATCTTACTACATACCACTCATGCACAGAAAATGTCCAATGCATATGTGTACATGAAGTGGTGCTCAGTATTTATAGTCTTTTATTATAATGACACGTCTGTGACATAATGGATTCTAATTAAACATTAGACTTATGACGAATTTTAAATCTTCTTAATATTGTTTTTGCGTTGAATCATCCTCAGTAATATACGAGTATACTTATTGGATGCAGCTACACGTTTCTGCAAGGCCCCAGGGCAGGCTCATTTGTTAGAAGGAAGGAGATATTTTTGCCATCCGGGTGACCGTGCGTCGCGGCGCGCAGTCGATGGCGGGATCCGTCTCCGGCCGTCACGCGACCTGCCTCCGCGCCTAATTTGTGACGCGACGTCGAAATAGGCCCCCCTTCCCCACCCCTTCCCCTCCCCCGCCCCTCCCAGATGTCGCGTGCCGCGCGCCCGCCTCCATCCCCCCTGCAGGCCTCGCTCCCTGCGTGCCTCTTCACTGAAGCTGGAGAGGACCCCGGAAGGAGTAACCGGCTGAGCTGTCGCAGTGGCAGTAACCGTTGTCGCTGCTGAGACTCTGACCGAGAGGTCCGATGGTGGCGGACTTCCCACTTGCTGCGAATTAAAGATGGACTACAAAAGAACTCTAGCAGTCGGGGCCTCTAATCAGTAGATTTCCGTGGTTTCTCCGATCAGGCGAATCCGGGAGCAGTTCTCTAAGAAACGGGCTGCACACCGAGCGCAATATTCCTTCTTCCCTCCATTCCTCTTCAACATACATTTCCATTTTTATTACGTCGTTCATCGGGACACTGTTCGGGAGCTTAGAGATCACACCAGCTGAGGAAACGGTGGAGATACCTAAAGAGAAAAACTTCGTAAGCTGACGTATAGGTCGGTACCGTATCTCACATTCCACTGGAAGAGAAACCGCCATCTCCCGGTCATAACATACACAACACGTATGGGATTAGCAACCAAATAATTAGACGCACACGAAAAAGGATATACTCCCACATTCCTGGAGTGTTCAAAATGTTTTAAAGGAAAAGTGAATCTAAATATTTTACTTTACGCGCGTGGAAAAAATAAGTAATCCCACATTCCTGGAGATAAAATTGTCCAAAATGTTTACAAAAAATAGTCTAAACATTTTACTTTTAGTTCCTTCTTGTCTTATGAAGTGAGTTCAATCCCTCTACTTCTCCTTATCGATTCCAAGCATGCCTATTACAATAAAAAAGTTTTAATTACAGTGGGGAATGAATGAGTCAGGTTTCGAGGAGACTGTTTCTAGCGACATTGAGCCTTATAAAGGCATCTTATGAGCGCCGTTCAAAAATCGCCTGTTCTTTTGGTGTCGCGTGCCGCGACAGGGCCTTTGCGCTGTCTCTTCCTCTACCTTCTCCTTTCTTCATTGCAGTGGTGAAGCCGGAGAATTATCCAAAGAAATAAAAATGATTCTACATTTTACTTCACGATAATTGTCATACGACTTGTTTACCGTGTATAAAATGGCGTGTGCACATGAAATGCCATTCTTCCAGTAGCGAAGCTACGAGCTGGGAGTGGGGGCAAGGGCGAAGGCGGTGGGCGAAGCAAGGGCGAGGCAACAGATAGATTCAGCATGCAGGAGGAACTGCGGTGGGAAGTGCGGGCGGAGGCGGGGACGGCAGCGAGTGCATAATAATGGACGGAGTCGAAGGCGGAGGTAGGAATGGATACGGTAATGGTTATACCGAAGGGGATGGAGTCGTCGAGAGTGAGGGTGAGAGAGTGGGAGGATGCGAGAGTGCAGATAAAGAGTGGTGGAATAGGTAGCGGGAGTGATCATCAAGCACTGGGTACGAAACATCGGCACTCGAAGTTAAAAGGCCGCATGACCCTGCCACATTTACCTCACTGACTTATCCTGACTTATCCATGTTGTTAAGAATTATTTTACAAATTGATAACGTGCACTAGGCATTCTGCATCTCGTACCTTCTTGAGTTTTGCCATCTCTAGTTTTTCCGTTTATCTTATTTCTTCTCTCCTTTATCCGTCCGATTTTTTACCGCCCATTTTATCCCTTCATAATATTTTCTGCCATTTGATTGATTGTTTAGTTATTCCTGACGCTATGATCATCACTCTCATGTTTTATCGCAGGAAGTAGTGGTGATTGTGCCCCACTGCACAGGGAAATCCGTGGCGCATCTTCACATCAACTAGCGGGGTTTTCCCCAACCAGGTATCTTCTACCAGCAAGGCATCACTCCAGTCGGGTCAAGCTCTAAGCTCCCAACTGGTCTCCCGGCATGTGGCAGGGAAGGTAGGGGTGAGGGAAGCATGAAAGTGTAAGAAAGTGTAACTAAGGGGTGAGGATAGAAGAAAAGAGGAAGGAAAGATCGGGCGCGGATTGTTAGGGTATTCATCTGGCAGTCGCCTGGTGTTGGTCCAAGAAACCGCGAAAAACAGTAGATCAGACCACCCGACCGCTAGAATTCTCCTCCAGATAGCAGCTATAATGAATAGCTATCAGTTATTATCGAAAATTCTGTCACCGTCAGAACACGAACTCAAGGTCACAGCCACTGTAGTGACATCACTTGATGCCCTAAACCACCTAACCAGATTGGAATTATGTTTGGGTTCAATCTCAATAAACATTAAGATTCGTTTTCAGTTTCTTCAAGAAGAAAATGTTTCCACGTTTAATGCTTGAAAGCGTCCCACAAGAGAACCACGTGGACGTCAGCAATTTACCTTAATGAAAGTTCAATTATTCTTGTTAGATGACGTATTAAAGGGATCTGATGAATGCCAAAATTTATTTCTTGCTGTTCTCAAATCATGTGAATTCAAGAGAACGAGGCATCGTCGTCCGACACTTCCACATAATACTCATTAACATGCACATACATTCTCTATACAGCCGGTTCCAAAATGTAGAGCAACGAATTGAAACGTATTAACAGCATCATTCTTTTGAATCCGTTTTGAAACGAATTCTATATATGTATATATATATATATATATATATATATATATATATATATATATATATATATATCTTAATATATATAAATCTCGTGTCACAATGTTTGTCCTCAATGAACTCCTAAACCACTTAACCGATTATAATAAAATTCGCACACCATGTGCAGTTCGATCCAACTTGAAAGATAGGATAGTTTAAATCTCAAATTATAGTCGCAATTTTAATTTATTGCTAATTTATTACAAATTTGATTGTTGTAATAATTGTAGATAATTGTGACTGTCAAATAATAACAGACAAATAATTAGCAATAAATTAAAATTGCGACTATAATTTGAGATTTAAACTATCCTATCTTTCAAGTTGGATCGAACTGCACATGGTGTGCGAATTTTATTATAATCGGTTAAGTGGTTTAGGAGTCCATTGAGGACAAAAATTGTGACACGAGACGAGATTTATATATATTAAGAATACAACAATCAGCTAGCTGACCCGGCCACGCGTTGCACGCGTTGTGCTGCCACGGAAACAAGGAAAACCACATCCTTCCATTACAGGCATATTCAAAGCTAAGACATTGGGGAGACTTTACACGGTACATCCAAAGCAACGTGAGTGCTTCTATTTACGTTTGTTATTGGTGAATGTTCCCGGACCAACGTCTTTTGAATTTTTACGAACAGTTAATGGTCGAGTATTCAATACATACCAGGATGCATGTCGTGAACTGCAATTGCTAGAAGACGATAACCATTGGGACTTAACGCTTGCTGATGCTGCGTTGACATCAACACCGAATAACATTCATCAGTTGTTTGCAATTATTTTGACGACATGTTATCCCTCGCAAGCACAAACTTTGTGGGAAAAATATAAAAATTGTATGACAGAAGACATATTGCACCGAATTAGACAAACAAATCAATGGCAAAACATAGATTATACACCAGAGATGTACAATGAAGCATTGGTCTTGATCGAGGATTTATGTGTTCTTATTTCAAATTTACCAATTAATCATTATGGTATGCCATCACCTAATCGTCCAGCCACCTACTTAGTCAATACCGATTTACAACGAGAAAATCAATATGACCATGAAAGTTTAGCAACAATTATCATGAACAGTGAACCATTACTGACAGCACAACAAAAAATTATTTATGATCGGATTATGCTGGCTGTTGCTGCTGAACAAGGCGGTTTTTTTTTCTTGGATGCACCCGGTGGAACCGGTAAGACATTTTTAATATCGTTGATTCTTGCCAAAATACGGTCGCAACAAAAAATCGCATTAGCAGTAGCATCGTCAGGCATTGCGGCTACTTTACTGGATGGTGGGCGAACAGCACATTCAACATTCAAGCTGCCATTGGACGTTCATAATAAACCAGATGCAATGTGTAACATCAAAAAGAATAGTGGAATAGCTGCAGTGTTGCGGAAGAGTTCTATAATAATTTGGGATGAGTGCACAATGGCACACAAATATTCCCTTGAAGCATTAAACAGAACTATGCAAGATTTAAACAGCAATAATAAACTTTTCGGTGGTGCTATCTTACTTTTGTCTGGTGACTTCCGGCAGACCTTACCGGTTATACCTCGCTCTACTTTCGCGGATGAGATTAATGCATGTTTGAAACAATCATTCTTATGGCGAAGTGTTGAAACACTTCGATTGACCATAAATATGCGAGTACAATTGCAAAATGATCCATCAGCACAAATATTTTCCGAACAACTACTAGATATTGGGAACGGTAAAATAGAACTGCAACCAAATACGCAATGCATTAAACTACCAGACAATTTTTGCACTGTTGTTCAGGATAAAAATGAATTGATTCAGAGTATTTTCCCGGATATACAGAATAATTATTTGAATCATGAATGGCTTAGTCAACGGGCGATTTTGGCAGCCAAAATCGTTGATGTTGACGAAATTAACTTCCAGATACAACAGTTATTACCAGGCGATATGATGTCTTTTAAATCAATCGATACTGTTGTTGATGAAAATGAAAGTGTAAATTTTCCGATTGAATTTTTAAATTCATTAGATATCCCTGGAATGCCACCACATAATCTTCGATTAAAGATTGGTTCCCCTATTATTCTCCTCCGTAATTTGAATCCACCTCAATTATGTAACGGTACGCGTTTGGTCATCAAAAAGATCACCGGAAACATTCTTGAAGCAACCATTTTGGCTGGGAAGTTTAAAGGAAAAGTGGTCCTGCTGCCACGTATTCCGATGATACCATCAGATTCTACCATACCCTTCAAAAGGCTACAGTTTCCAATTCGTTTAGCTTTCGTCATTTCTATAAATAAATCTCAAGGTCAAACAATGTCCATTTGTGGTTTAGATTTGGAAAATCCATGTTTTTCTCATGGGCAACTATATGTTGCGTGTTCACGTGTTGGGAAACCGTCTAATCTATTTGTGTTAGCTAAAGACAGGTTAACCAAAAACATTGTGCACCGATTGGTGTTAAATTAAATTGAATTTGAAAGTATTTATAATTGAATAGTACTTATATTTGTTATACAAATTAAATGGAAATAATAAATCTGATAAATTTTTATTTTGTACCTATTGATTTCTGCTTAATATCAAGTGTAAGAACATTTTAATTAATTGTGTTCAACGTACTTCCCCTTCAAATCTCAATCCAGTGAATTTGTATACCAACATCAATATTTTCGTCTTTATTGGTAAATAATTTCAAGCACAAACTTTCGCAAGCACAAACTTTGTGGGAAAAATATAAAAATTGTATGACAGAAGACATATTGCACCGAATTAGACAAACAAATCAATGCCAAAACATAGATTATACACCAGAGATGTACAATGAAGCAATTATCTGTTAACTCCAAATGATTCTAACAGATGTCGACACCTTTCGACTGGGTTGAGTAAGTAATCAATAGATGGCGCTGCTATGGTAAAAAATCAGCTCCAAGAATCAGGACAGCAGAAGGTCATGCGCAAGAATCTCAATAACAGTGTAACGAACGTATTCAAGAGAATATCATAAGAACACTGTGACACGAGATTTATATATATTAAGATTATTTAACCTCCATTTAAAATTATTTTGCACTTATTATTTCAATGTGCTATGATAACATGTTTTCCAGTTCCTCTTTCTAATATTTAAACTATTATTATTATTTTCAGTCAAATGCCACCGAAAAAATCTAACCTCAACAACGCGAGCAGCAAAGGGTCACGACGCAAACGTGTTGAAAGAGCTCAGCAATTACCAGAACAAATCGAAACAAGAAATGCAGCTCAAAGAATCAGGACTGCAGAAAGTCGTACACAAGAATCTCAAGAACAGCGTGACGAACGTCTGCAACAGAATATTACGAGAACAAGAGCGGCACGAGAACGAAACATAGCTACAATACGAGGACTAGATCGACAAAGGCAACGGATTTATATATATTAAGATTATTTAACCTCCATTTAAAATTATTTTGCACTTATTATTTCAATGTGCTATGATAACATGTTTTTCAGTTCCTCTTTCTAATATTTAAACTATTATTATTATTATTATTATTATTTTCAGTCAAATGCCACCGAAAAAATCTAACCTCAACAACGCGAGCAGCAAAGGGTCACGACGCAAACGTGTTGAAAGAGCTCAGCAATTACCAGAACAAATCGAAACAAGAAATGCAGCTCAAAGAATCAGGACTGCAGAAAGTCGTACACAAGAATCTCAAGAACAGCGTGACGAACGTCTGCAACAGAATATTACGAAAACAAGAGCGGCACGAGAACGAAACATAGCTACAATACGAGGACTAGATCGACAAAGGCAACGGATCAGCCGCTCATTAACACGTGCATCATTCGTTCGGCTTGCCTTTGAATATGCACCAGATATTAACTACTCGGCGCATTCAAAAATTGCTATCGGTGGAATGGATAAAGTATGTCAATATTGTCAGGCATTGAAATTTCGGAATGAAGCAGCCGGCATGTGCTGCGCATCAGGAAAAGTTGTGCTGTCACCTCTACCCGCTCCGCCGGAGCCTTTATTATCCCTTCTTACTGGCAATTCAGATGATTCCAAATTATTTTTGCGTAAGATACGCAAATTTAATTCTTGCTTCCAAATGTCATTTGGGGCAACTAAAATTTGCGATCGTGCATCCGATGGACGTAATTTTGAAACTACATTCAAAATTCAAGGCCAGGTGTACCATAAAATCGGATCACTGATGCCAATGCCTGATAACAATCCGAAATTTCTTCAAATTTATTTTATGGGCGATTGTGAAGAGCGCGTGACGACTCGGTGCCTGTATAATTTTATTGAACAAGCAGAGGAAAGAGCAATTGTGATATTATTGGAAAATTTTTTAAAAGATCACAATCAACTAATTCAATTGATCAAAAGAGTTTCGCCACGACTGCAAAATGACAATTATCAAATCGTCATAAAAGCCGACAAAGTACCATTAGGTGAACATGCTGGTAGATTCAACGCTCCAACTGTTGATGAGGTTGCTGTTATCATGGTTGGTGATCCAGTTGACAAAAGATCTATAAAAATTACACGGCGAGACAACACTGTCAGTACGATTTCGGATCTACACCGTTCATATGACGCACTACAATATCCATTGATATTTTGGCAAGGACAAGATGAATATCACCTTAATATCAAACAGTATGATCCAAATACCGGTAAATTTTACAATTATCTATTTACTTTCTTACTGTATGTATAGATTTTAATTTCATATTGCATTTAATTTTTTATTTTTTTAGGTGATTACAGAAATAATAAAGTTATCTCAATGAACTACTACGCACACCGAATAATGGTTAGACAACATCAAGACAATTATATCCTTCGATATCGTCAGCTGTTCCATCAATACATTGTTGATATGTATGCTAAGGTCGAAAGCGAACGCTTGCGATTCCTTCGATTCAACCAGGCAAAACTACGATCGGAAGAATATATTCACTTACGAGATGCTGTTGCTGGAAACATCGATGGAAATTTAAATCCCATTGACATCGGTAATGCTTTCATTTTACCTTCAAGCTACATCGGCAGTCCACGGAACATGCAGGAATACATACAAGATGCGATGACTTACGTACGTCATTACGGCCGACCGGATTTATTTATTACATTCACATGTAATCCGAATTGGGAAGAGATACAAACTTTACTATTGCCAGAACAACAAGCCATTCATCGTCATGATTTAACTGCACGTGTGTTTAAACAAAAATTGAAATCCTTAATTGATTTTATTGTTAAATATTCAATTTTTGGTATCACACGTTGTTGGCTGTATACGATAGAGTGGCAAAAGCGAGGTTTGCCTCATGCCCACATTTTGGTTTGGCTTAAAGATAGAATCCGTCCTGAAGAAATCGATCAAATAAGTTCAGCCGAAATTCCAGACCCATTAATTGATCAAGAATTATTTGATATTGTCACCAAACACATGATCCATGGGCTATGCGGTGCTTTCAACATGACGTCACCGTGCATGGAAAATGGAAAATGTAAAAAAAAAATTCCCAAAGCCGTATACGAATGACACGATCACGGATATTGATGGTTATCCAATGTATCGCCGCAGAAGTACTGAGAATGGTGGCCACACATTTACAATGCGACTGCCGAACTTTCCAAATCAAGTTGAGTTTGATAATCAGTGGGTGGTACCATACTCACCACTACTTTCAAAAACTTACAAAGCTCATATCAATGTTGAGCTTTGCAGTTCTGTTAAATCAATTAAGTATATTTGTAAATATGTAAACAAAGGCAGTGATTTGGCCATATTTGAAGTACAAAACATAAATAAAAATGACGAAATAGCACGATACCAAATGGGCAGATACATTAGCAGCAATGAAGCTATTTGGCATATTCTCAGCTTTCCCATCCACTAAAGAGATCCTGCTGTCCAACATCTGGCAATACATCTTGAAAACGGTCAACGTGTATACTTCACTGAAAAAAATGTTCTCCAAAGAGCGTTCGAAGCTCCGAAAACGACTCTAACTGAATTTTTTACATTGTGTCAAAAACCTGATGTTTTTGGCCAATTCGCGAAGACATTGGTGTTTGGTGATGTTCCACGTTATTTCACATGGAACAAATCCAGTAAAAAATGGGAGCCACGGAAACAAGGAAAACCACATCCTTCCATTACAGGCATATTCAAAGCTAAGACATTGGGGAGACTTTACACGGTACATCCAAAGCAACGTGAGTGCTTCTATTTACGTTTGTTATTGGTGAATGTTCCCGGACCAACGTCTTTTGAATTTTTACGAACAGTTAATGGTCGAGTATTCAATACATACCAGGATGCATGTCGTGAACTGCAATTGCTAGAAGACGATAACCATTGGGACTTAACGCTTGCTGATGCTGCGTTGACATCAACACCGAATAACATTCGTCAGTTGTTTGCAATTATTTTGACGACATGTTATCCCTCGCAAGCACAAACTTTGTGGGAAAAATATAAAAATTGTATGACAGAAGACATATTGCACCGAATTAGACAAACAAATCAATGGCAAAACATTGATTATACACCAGAGATGTACAATGAAGCATTGGTCTTGATCGAGGATTTATGTGTTCTTATTTCAAATTTACCAATTAATCATTATGGTATGCCATCACCTAATCGTCCAGCCACCTACTTAGTCAATACCGATTTACAACGAGAAAATCAATATGACCATGAAAGTTTAGCAACAATTATCATGAACAGTGAACCATTACTGACAGCACAACAAAAAATTATTTATGATCGGATTATGCTGGCTGTTGCTGCTGAACAAGGCGGTTTTTTTTTCTTGGATGCACCCGGTGGAACCGGTAAGACATTTTTAATATCGTTGATTCTTGCCAAAATACGGTCGCAACAAAAAATCGCATTAGCAGTAGCATCGTCAGGCATTGCGGCTACTTTACTGGATGGTGGGCGAACAGCACATTCAACATTCAAGCTGCCATTGGACGTTCATAATAAACCAGATGCAATGTGTAACATCAAAAAGAATAGTGGAATAGCTGCAGTGTTGCGGAAGAGTTCTATAATAATTTGGGATGAGTGCACAATGGCACACAAATATTCCCTTGAAGCATTAAACAGAACTATGCAAGATTTAAACAGCAATAATAAACTTTTCGGTGGTGCTATCTTACTTTTGTCTGGTGACTTCCGGCAGACCTTACCGGTTATACCTCGCTCTACTTTCGCGGATGAGATTAATGCATGTTTGAAACAATCATTCTTATGGCGAAGTGTTGAAACACTTCGATTGACCATAAATATGCGAGTACAATTGCAAAATGATCCATCAGCACAAATATTTTCCGAACAACTACTAGATATTGGGAACGGTAAAATAGAACTGCAACCAAATACGCAATGCATTAAACTACCAGACAATTTTTGCACTGTTGTTCAGGATAAAAATGAATTGATTCAGAGTATTTTCCCGGATATACAGAATAATTATTTGAATCATGAATGGCTTAGTCAACGGGCGATTTTGGCAGCCAAAATCGTTGATGTTGACGAAATTAACTTCCAGATACAACAGTTATTACCAGGCGATATGATGTCTTTTAAATCAATCGATACTGTTGTTGATGAAAATGAAAGTGTAAATTTTCCGATTGAATTTTTAAATTCATTAGATATCCCTGGAATGCCACCACATAATCTTCGATTAAAGATTGGTTCCCCTATTATTCTCCTCCGTAATTTGAATCCACCTCAATTATGTAACGGTACGCGTTTGGTCATCAAAAAGATCACCGGAAACATTCTTGAAGCAACCATTTTGGCTGGGAAGTTTAAAGGAAAAGTGGTCCTGCTGCCACGTATTCCGATGATACCATCAGATTCTACCATACCCTTCAAAAGGCTACAGTTTCCAATTCGTTTAGCTTTCGTCATTTCTATAAATAAATCTCAAGGTCAAACAATGTCCATTTGTGGTTTAGATTTGGAAAATCCATGTTTTTCTCATGGGCAACTATATGTTGCGTGTTCACGTGTTGGGAAACCGTCTAATCTATTTGTGTTAGCTAAAGACAGGTTAACCAAAAACATTGTGCACCGATTGGTGTTAAATTAAATTGAATTTGAAAGTATTTATAATTGAATAGTACGTGTTGGGAAACCGTCTAATCTATTTGTGTTAGCTAAAGACAGGTTAACCAAAAACATTGTGCACCGATTGGTGTTAAATTAAATTGAATTTGAAAGTATTTATAATTGAATAGTACTTATATTTGTTATACAAATTAAATGGAAATAATAAATCTGATAAATTTTTATTTTGTACCTATTGATTTCTGCTTAATATCAAGTGTAAGAACATTTTAATTAATTGTGTTCAACGTACTTCCCCTTCAAATCTCAATCCAGTGAATTTGTATACCAACATCAATATTTTCGTCTTTATTGGTAAATAATTTCATTGTACTAAAGGGTTATAGTAGTAGAAAGTCAAATAAGGAGATCACCATATTTTTTTACAAATACCATCTGTGTGAAAAAGCATAGTGGACTCCGTGACTGACGTTCTCTTATTGTTCCTCTTAGATTGTTTACTATAATGTAATATAACAAAAACTTTAGCCACAGCAACGCGTGGCCGGGTCAGCTAGTATATATATATATATATATATATATATATATATATATATATATATATATATATAATTAATTAATTAATTAATTTTCTGATAGTGCACCAAAGATATACATATTTAAAGAAAATTATGTTCATACGGTTCTATACAGAAATGTAACTATCGCAACAGAAAATGTTAAGTTCCTTTTCATGATCGTGTGAAAACGGATTAATTTTTGTCATGGAATTAACTCAATTTGACATATTATTCTTAAAATGCAATGCAAATGTGGAACATTTGAGGGAGGAAAATTAAGTATTGCAAGGGAGCGTTGTAGTTAGACCGTGTAGAACCCAGGTATTCATCTGAAGAAGAAGGAACGGTCGTAAAAGATGAAAATGACTTCTAGAAATTAGTCAGCACATTACTAATATTCGAGTGTCGGTGTAATTGGAAATGGTCTGTGTAATTGATCCGTGTCGAGCTACGTGTAATTGCAAATGCTAATCGGTAAGTGCAGAAAAATCGACAAGACGGTGAGGGGCGGAGGTGTTGAACGCAGCAGCCTCATTTGGACAGAGCGCTCGACTCTGTTACTTTGATTACCACCTTTTCCCGAATTGAACATATTCGTTATCTCCTCTTCTTATGAAGCTGTCTTTTTTTTAATTTATTTGCTGCCTGTTAAAACGTACAAGCCTTTCAAAGGTTTTAAAAATTAAAATTAATTGATTTAAGAGAGTTGGTTATTCACACGTTAATTGTCCCTAATTGTTTGGACAGAATAAGTATTATTAGTTATAATTTACTTTTTGAGAGAATGCGTTTGCATTTAGTATTGTGGTAGCCTCTTTTTCCATCCTGGCGTGGCGTAGGCAATGCATGATTCATTAGGATCGTGGAAACAATGGCAAGTAAGAAAGTGCTCGAATGAAGAAGAGAGGTATAGAAAGACAAAAATATTTGCTCTCTGAGAAAATAAAGTGTCTTTTTTCTTGTAATAAAATAATATAATACAGAGGTTTAATCTTTCTGTAATTGAATATTGTCGTAGAGTAAGAAGCATAACTTAACGATTCTCTGATTCTTGCATTTCGTGATTCCTTGCAGTACCTTATAATTTCAAATTACTTGTAGTATCGATTGTACATATTTCGGTTATCTTTTCAACAGCAGTTAGAAAAAAAGTTCGAGCAAACTGAGTTCACTGAACCACCTGATAATTGGGAACTCATCAAGTGTTCATACAAGTTGGGATTTTGGGTTAGAATAATTGTATATTTTCATTTGATTATCGATTAAATCTAAGTTGTGAAGATATTAATCTCATATTATTTTTTATATTAAAATAATGAAACGTGAATGATGGTCTTAGGTAGTATGATCTTTTTTCTTTTTGCGCGTTTATTGATTAACTTTTATTTAGCCAACTATTTTCAATAAATATTCTTTATTTCTTAAATATTTTAAGCAATGAAAATTTAAATATTTTTTAATGTTATTATTTGTATTGAAACCTCTAGTAAAATATATTTTGTAAGTAAAATGAATTGTGTCCGTAGGATTACAACCGCATTTCTGACGTTACAAATAGATGCGGGTTCAAAGAACAAAACTGAAGTGCTTAATTTGCTTAGACAGTGTCTCGCTGAATTTAAAAGCATTGTTTCAGACACTTCCAGAATTAATTGAGTTCTGTACATCTTCCTTCCTGAAGTCCCCTCTGCCACGACACCCCAACTCCTTCATCACTGACGACATCCAATGTCTCTTTAGGCCTCTCCCCCCCCCCCCCCGGGCGACCTCCAGCGACCTCAGCGCGTCAGCCGCCACGGCGGGGGGCGCCACCCCCCGCGCCACCGCGGCGCTCGTTTGTCGTGCAGCTAATGGAGGCTCTGCCGCCCCACGAGCGGATTTACGTGCTCGAGCCCTCCCCCCTCCGCCCCGCCCCCTCTCCCTGCCCCCGCGGGCACTTGGTACGAGGCGGAAGGCCTGAGGTGGCGAATCACGCATAGTAAATAGACCCGAACAAACAACTTGTTTCAGGTAAGTGGATGTCGGAGGGGCTTTGGGTTCAAGAACTTTGAGGCTAGAGATTGCAAAGGCGAGTGGCTTAGTCCTTTCTGCTTCATCATATTCTTCGTTTTATTCCACCTTGCTATTATTTGTCCACTTCTTCCGCATTTCTTATTTCACCCCTACTTCTTCCTCTTCATTTCCTCCCCATCCCTTTTCTTCATCTCACTGTTCCCTTTTTCTCATTACTTTGCTTCTTGTTTCTCGTCTTGTTCTTCATATACTTAACTAACTTCTTCGACCTATTTTTGTCTTCTTCTGCTTCCTATTCTTCTCTTCCCTCTTACTCTCCCCCTTTATTCCTGTTCACGATCTTATTTCACTTCAACTTTCTTCTCCTTTCTCTATTTCTTGACTTTCTTCTTCTTCTTCTTATTATTATTATTACTATTACTATTATTATCCCCCATCTTCGAGATATTAGATAACGTCCTTGATTTTATCAAGCTTGTAGGAAATGTTGAATAATGATTTAGATTATGTTATGGGGATCGTGACGGTTTTCCTGTGATTTCCACACCTCACAACATTATAACACTCAAACCGTAGCATACAAATATTACTGCCGGAACGGTCAGTTCGGCGTTGTAACATGAGCAACTTGACAAAGAGATAAGTTTCGTTACATTTTGTAAAGAGAGATATCAAACTGGTAAACAATTACAAAAAATGTTTACTTTATATCTTTCCACACATCTATTTAAATATAATTTGTTGACAATTTTATCTACAACAATAAATTCAAATCTGATCATTGCATGCTAAGATTTCATACATTTTTGCTCATACTTTAAGGTAAGTAAAATCATGATATAGTTGGCTGTTATCAGTACGAGCCCCTTACGTGTTAAATATATATTATGAGGATAAAAAGCAAACATTTTCTGGTTTATAACTGTCAGAGGATTGCTATGCATCATGGAAGTTTTTTCTTGCTCTAAAGCGAGTTAGAGG
The DNA here is from genome assembly GCA_038098605.1 of Gryllus longicercus. Lineage (NCBI taxonomy): Eukaryota > Metazoa > Arthropoda > Insecta > Orthoptera > Gryllidae > Gryllus > Gryllus longicercus. The sequence continues at coordinate 3,193,366 of JAZDUA010000011.1, read as the reverse complement.
AAGGGAGAAAACTTACGAGACGGGTGACCCAGAAAAAAAAGATGTTCAATAGATAATAAACTTAAAGATGACACATGAAAGACGCCCAGAAAAAAAACATGCGGGCAAACAAAACATATCTATTTACAGCAGACGGAAAAAGTGCTTGTTTTTGTCAACACTGAGGACGAAGATTGACAGAATCTGCATGTAAGAATTTCATGCACATATGACTCGTACATTTGCTTGTACGTGAAACAAGAAGGCACAAAGAACACATCGATGTTCAAAAACGTCATTATCTCTTTCGTATTTTTTAATATTCCTTTAAAATAAAATTGGCTGAACCCTTTCATAAAAATATCGTTCAAAAAGTGTATGTCATTCAATTATTTTTTGGGCAGAAAATTGTTTCCCCGTTCAGGCAATGTGACAGTGGATTACTAAAACTTGTAACGGAAATTATTTATTCTAATCAGAAGTGGATTTTTCTCAGAGAGGGGGAAAGTCGAAGCTGCATGTATGGTGTCAAGCAAAATTAATATTATCTTACAAGGTTTTCATATATGCTAAATATAAAATGTACTTTTATTTGTTGACTTTATTTGTACGTAATTTCCCTTCTGGACTGACTAATATTTTTAACGTAAATAATTAAAGAATAATAGTTTGTAAAACATATATACTCTTAATTTGTATCATTTTTCTAGTGGCTGAAGCTCCATTAGTCTCCCATCATTGAGTGCACCACTGTCCTAATACGTCAATGTTATGTACTATTTATAGTGTTCTTGATCAATTATTGAAGATACTCAAATGTAATACAGAGTCAGGCTGTGAATAACAAGAAATCAATCGTAAAACATATACCATCTATAATTTTTGTGTTCTATTAATATATGTTTATTGAATAAGAGCCTCAAAAATAAACAGAAATATCCAGTATTTTTTCTTCAGCAACGACACTGATTGTCATTATAAAAAGTTTTAATTTTTCTTTTGATGTTCGATCAAACCTCTAGGATGACTCAGGAGTAACGTACATCTTCCCGTGAATTGATCCCGGTCGAGGCAAAAATAGAGTTGTAGCTTTCTTTTAAAATCGTCTCAGTTTCTGTAGCTGTGTGATGAAGAAAAGCTCTGGTAGGCGGAGTTTGGTGGTTACGGCGAAGGGAATATGCCATAGTTACCACATCCCTCTTTTAGCCCCCAAGCGTGGGAATTAACTAGGTCCAGGAGTAGGGGACACAGTTAGCTACTCGGAAAAGTCGAACAGTCCACAAAAAATGCCAAATACATATCTTTTCAATTTCTTTCCAATTAGAAAAATGAAAAGATGTGGTTTCAAAAGTGCAACACAAAAGTGCCTTGAGATACACTATGAATTATTCATATCCTGTGTGCTGTGGTGATCTAGAATGGCTACGTGAATGTTTAAAAGAGAGGGTGATTTTTATAATTATTTAGATAAAAGTTTCGAAAGTAGTTAAACATTAAATACAATGCAATAACTAGTTTATACACGTGTATAAGCTGTATCTTTAATTGATACACAGTCTCACCTTAACCATAACGAAATATTTGAATATCTTTACTAGTTCTCGGAGCCCTTTTAGAAAAAGAATGCATTTAGATACCCAGATCACATTTAAAACTTATAAGTATACAAATACATTGTTAATAGTTTTAAAATGATTTTGCGACATTATATAATTTTGAAACAGTGTGATATTCTAAAAATGTGGGTGATTCTGTCCATTTTACATGAATGGCGATTTACTTATCTTCGTTCTGATGAATTGAGTAATAATAATAATAATAATAATAATAATAATAATAATAATAACGACAACAATTTCTTTATTAATGGCAAAACTCAAGCCAAAGGGCCTGCTCTTCCGCCTAAGCACTTCAATATTAACATGAATAGAGAGTAGTAGCATTTAATTGGGGTAAGGGAGGGGTCAAGCTGTATATTTCCGTGTGGGAGTGCAAAACTAAGCCGAGGAATTGAGGCCGATGGAAACTGAGTGAGGGTGCAGAGGCGTGCGGAGTGCCGAGGCGTGTGGCACCTGCGTCTTCGGGCGGGGCGTCGCGGCCGGGCGGCGCCGGTGGAGGCGGCGGAGGCGGCCGAGGCGGGCGTGGGGGCGGCGGCGGCGGCGGGCGAGGGCGCGTGGGCGGGCGGGGCGCGCGGGGAGGCGGCGCGGGACGCCGGCGCCGACCCGCCCCCGCTGCTGAGGGGCAGGTCGCTGACGCCGGCCGACGTGGCGGCGGAGGAGGCGCGCGACGGCGGGGAGGGCGGCGGCCCCGCCCACCTCCCCGCCCCCACCCCCGCCGCCGCCGCCGCCGGGGCTTCGCACTCCGCGCCCGCCGCCGCGATGCGCGCCGACACCGATTCCAGGAAGTCGCGCACCCGCTCGCGCAGGCGGTCGCCGCGCTGCCGGGGCCCGTCTCCGCCCAGCAGCTCCAGAGTGCGCGCCTCCACCGCGTCCATCTTCTCTGCGCTGCTCTGCGCGACCGTCCTCCTAATCTTCTCTTCTACTCTGGTTTACTTTGTACGAGGCAGGTCTCCACAGCGACCGTCTTCCTAATCTTCTCTTCCACTGTTTTACGTTACACGAGGGTGGTCTCCAGAGTGACTATCATTCCAAACTTCGCTTCTACTCTGTTTTACTTTGTACGAGGGTGGTCTCCAGAGCGACTGTCTTCCTTATCTTCTCTTCCACTGTTTTACGTTATACGAGGGTGGTATCCAGAGTGTCTGTCTTTCCAAACTTCACTTCTTCTCTATTTGACGTTCTAGAAGATTGGACATTCAGATGGACCTTCACAATCTCTGATTTAGTTTTACACAAGTGTCACTAACAAATCACGCGATTATTTATTTGTTCTCATCTTACAAACTTTTTTAATTAGAGTAAGAATTTTGTACCAATATTCTGTGCTGCTCTATGAGTGTTGCCTCGACTGCTTGTCTGTCGCGAGAGCGCCTCATCCATCATCTACTTTGCTCACTTAGTTTACCCAATTGTCAGTAAGATACGGCATTGTTTTGCATCTTCTCATCTTCTTCTTTGAATCAGTTTATGCACACTAAGAAACCTTGTGTTTTCACCACATTTACGTTATAGTTGCGTACTGATACCCCTTACTAATTTTACCGACTCACTTTAAAGAACTACCGTGATATACATAGGAAATCAGGAGAAGAACATGTTTTAAATTCACGAAAATAGAATCATGTGATTTCATTTTCGGCTGCTCTGGTTTATTTTACGCAAGTGTTACAACACCACGTGTTTTTATGATATTCTTCTTGTTTTACACTAACGTCCATACACACTTTGAACAGTTACTGAATGAACTGCACGTCATTTTGTGAAAGTAGAATATTGGGCTGTGATCAAGTTCTATTTATAGTAAGAATTTCTGGTCCGTATAAGTGCGTGCCTCCATCTCCGTCACCTTCACAATAGTCTTTGCTTAGATTACACGAGAGTCAGCAAGAAACTATATCCGTTCATCAAGATTAGTTTACTGTTCTATAAACTCTTGTCTACACAGACATATGATCTGTTGAATGCGGATGAACTTCCATGCGATAATCTCAGAATGTCAGAAATTTATCTTTACTTAATCACTAGATGACTTGCAAACGAACCACGTTCCGGTAGTGGTCTACATTCAAACTTTTGTAAACTTCCTTAGTCATTAATAGAGCTCATAAAATAGTCACTCATAGAATAATGCTCATAAATTTTTGAGAGGATCATAGTGAAACAACGTGCTTCCAAGTTCCGTTAAGAGATGCAAAATTATGTCCACAATGTTCCAAAACAATGAAAAAATTCGAAAATACTTGAATTTTCTATTCATTTCTATTCGCAAACGAATCACTTGCATTCGTCTTATAAAAGTACAACAAAACTCTCATTTTTCTCTGCAGACACATTCACAAATAAAATTGAAAATCACAATCCAACACTATGAAATCAATTTCGTGAAGTTAGTCGCATTCAAGAATCTATAATGACGACGAATACACTTCCGTTTTTTGCATTAAATCGTCCATTAAATTCGCCTCTTTGATGTGTGATATAACAGAATATTGTCTCTCATTTGATGTACTTATACAAATTATGGTAGATAAAAAAATGTTGACATTTAATGCAAGTGTTTCAGACAATTTTCTAACGACGAACTATCACCCTGTTTCGTTGCACAAATGCGTGGTAAATTATCAATTCCTCTATCTGTTAAATAATTCTTATAGACTTTCCATCATTAAGAAAACAGAATACAAATGTTGAGCAAATTATAAAAGTATGTTCAAAATTGATATTTTAATTAAACTACTGAAAAATCTCTTGTCACTTGTACTTGCCAAAAGGTTCCGCCACTATCGAGTAAAAAAGGAGCTTAACGATAATAAACATGATTTAAACCCCGACGGAAAGCGAATTCGCAGAAAGCACACGAGATGACGAGAAAAGGAAGACGATTAATAATCAGCAGCTTCTTGAAAACGTTTCTCTTCATCACCAACACGAAGGACACACCGATGACATCGCCGTTCGTCTTCAGAAGCACCACTCTCGGTGACAGCGCCCACTCACGAGACAACCACATACAAGTTTTATAATGACGTGTAAAGTGTGGAGACGAGAGTTCATGTGACAGCGCACCGTCTGAGCACATTCCTCCGCCCCATTTCGGAGCAGCCCGCGGGGGCGATGAGCTGGCGAGCGCGGCGGCGGCGGCTCGGCGTTCCCTGCGCCCGGCGGCGCGCGACTGGCGCCGCCGGGCGGGTTGCCCACCGCCGCGCCGCGCCGCGCCGCGCCGCGCCGCGCCGCGCCTCGCCGGGGCGTCCAACAAGTGTCGGCGGGGGCGGGGCCACGGGGGGCGCGAGGGCGGCCGCGTTGGGGTGCGAGTGAGTATTGATTGCGGACGCTCAGGGCGTTAGGCTATTAGGTGTATCTTGGACTGATTGCTTCGTGTTTCCGGGCGCATAGGCTGCTGTGGCCACTAGGCCCATAAGAGTAGAGCATGCTGTATCGTGGGGGATGACGGTGTTCTTTCCTAGCTGGATGGGGGAGATCCGTCACCGACCTACATGTCGTCTTAACGGGTTTTACCGATTCAGGGGTGTCCCACCTGTGGGGAACCGCCCCAGTCGGGAGAAGCTCTACACTGCGACTGTTATCCTATACGAGATGCGATAGTGTTGGGTATATTGGTGTGTGTGTGTGTAAGTAAGGGGTGAGGATATAACGAAGAGAAGAAAAAATATCGCACCGTCGGTATCACAGTTTTTACAGCACAGCTGTCGGATTCGCCTGGTGTCGATGGGAGAAGCCACGGAAAACTACGAATTATAGCAACTCGCCAATAAAAGTTTCCTCCAGACAGCGGCTTTTACGCAGCGTCGAAAATCCTGCCCATGTCGAACTCGACTCAGAGGTACTGCAGTGAGATCAATTGATGCCCTTTGCCACCTTAACTGATACTATGTATTAGGGGCATGAAAATGTGTTCTACCTTCGCAAACACGCAACGGTGTTAATGATGAACCCTGCGACCATTTAGTAAAAGTTGTAATGTAGGCATTCACGCGTAAGAGAGAGTATTGATCCCGGGCAACGATGATTAGTCCCATGAGTGTGTGGAATGTTACCAGGAGGGGGTGCAATTGCCCCCCTCTAAACGTCGAAGATGGTGCCAACCTACACGTCATCTTATGAGTCGTTTTCTCCTCGTCGGGGAACCGCCACCAATCTAAAATAGTGATAACCTTAACGTGTGGTAGTGCGAAGCGTGTAAGCGTGAGTTGGTGCGTAAGAGGACAGGTGAAGGTAAGGATGAGGAAGGCAAGATCACGCGCACCCCTATTATCAGGGAACTATTTGGCACTCGTCTTAAATTAGGTAACCCACGGAAATGAAAGAAGCAGGTTATTAGAATTCTCCTCAGACAATATAGTTGAATTCGACTTAGGCTAGTACGAGAAGTTAGTCAACGGACATAAACATTGGTACAACCAGGCTGCAAAGACATCTTAGTTGCCTCGGAAGCGGTGGGAATGCGAGAAGGCGACGGGGAGGGGCGGCCCGGGGGTGGGGCGGGGGCGGCGCGAGGGGCGGCAGGGGTCGGCGGGGGTCGGCAGGGGTCGGCAGGGGGCGTCAGGGGGCGTCAGGGCGGTGGGGCGAGAGCGGCGCGGGGCGGCGCGGGGGCGGTGCAATGGGAAGGCGACGGGATTGAGAGTGGAAGGGGACGTTCGTCACCCCTGCGGCGGAGGCAGGTACTAGCGCCCCCGTAGAGCACGCTCTCCCCTCCGCGCCCCCGCGAGGAAAGAGCACTTCCGCCTCGAGAAGGCGCTTGACGGATCGGGCAGCGCGCGTGCGCTGAGGCCAATCAGGCGCCGGTCGACACGTTTTCATTAGAGTTTTTCACCTACTGCCAACCTGAACAGCTTAACCAGCTTTTTTTAATTATTCTTAATATTAAGAAGTTTTTCCAACCACTGCGTGACAGGAAGATGTCAAAAACACTTCAAAACTATTGAATCAAAAGTCGAATAAATCTTTATGCTCTCTAGAGTGAGACATTGAGATAAGAATTGTTGTAAATAGTATATAGACATGAATGAAGATTCGTTTATGACTATCAGACACTACAGCGGATACATTTCGATTGTAGTAATTACAGTTATCTAAAATATAGACACACTTGAATATTTGTTTGTTTTGTTCATTAATATGCTGTCATATTGTTTACTTAGATTAATTTTGGTTCTCTCCAGTTTAATATTGAGATATTGAGAATATAATGAGAGAATCATATGAATCAGGTTGTTATGTTGCATCTTGTACGATTTAAGATGCCATATGTCGAAAAAATAGATTGAATATTGAAATTCTATTATTAAAGTATTTATTACAGAATAGTGCATAAATAATGGTGACATGAAATTCATCGTTTCTTCTCTCTGACAATATCTAAGAGAACACAATAAATCGAAAGAATCAGGAACTGCTTTCGTATTCGAGAAACGTGGCAGTTCTGTTTGCGCCGTAGTATAGGTGACAGTGGAAAGAAATATATCAGATGACTTATAACAGTATAGATAAGAGTTCTTTGCTCCCAGCTTTCTCAGCCTGAAACATCTCCATAATTTGCGAATGGTTGACAAATGGCAGCACAAGGATGTCACTGCGAAATGCTTCCATTTCTGCGTTCCGTATTTATGGTGTCGTGCAATTTCAGGTGAATTTAGCGAAATCTTGTAGATTGTGCGACTCATATGCGAGTTAGAAAACAACTTCGAGCAACAGTTATGTTCAGAAATATATTTAGAAAAATATATTTTGTTCGATGATGACCAGATGCTCTACTCAACTCAGAAAAATAGTGGACTTACAGGGAAATTTTTAAAGGCAATTTCAACGACTGATGGAAGTTGGTGTGAGAGATTTCCACCTTCGAGTTTTAATTGCTTGAAAGTTGCTACTACTGTTAAATAATTCAAGTGTTAGGAAGCATTGCCCTAAGTTGTAAATGCTCGAGTCACGTATGTGCAGAGAAATACATTTTTTGTTTAAAAAGAAAGTATACTAGTCACTTTTCTCTCTGAACCCACTGAACAAAATAAAGAGAATATCATATTTTAGAGGTTCTTAAATATGTCATATAAATCAGATTTTCTTACAATATTTGCCACTTCTCGTGATCGTATCAAAACAAATGACACGAAATTTTGAAGATATTTTAAAAACTAAAAACATATCATTCTGTTATGGTTCCAAAAATATGTTGTAATGGTACACGCCATAATAGTAAACGTCCACAAATTTACAGTTTTCCTTATCAAAATAGACGAGTAATGCTAAAAGAGCACCCACTTTTTCATCCGCATTTTGTCGCAAACTTACGCGAAAAGTACTCAAGTTTTCGAAATATTGCGTAGACTTTATTTCAAAATCTATCTTTACGGAACAGATTTAATGAACGGAAAAAGTCTCAATCTTCATAAGTGTAGTTGTAGGAAGATCCTCCCAAAAAATTTAAATTTTTGCTATTTTCAAGACATGAGGATTTTCAACGAAAATGATGTCACCACCATTCTATGAAACACCCTTCATACTATCCAACAACAATATTCAATCAAAAATAATGGCACCATCTTTTAGAAAATTAGCAAAAGGTTCCAGGGTTTCATGTAAAGTAACCCTAAACTTAAAATTTCGCTTTCAAATTCAAGGAGCCGTGACATCAGCCAGATCGATTGTCGAATATCAATTTTGGAAACAAACGACTGAACAGTTTAGCTGCTAGTGTTGTTCACACACGGACAGATGTTTTGCCGTCAATCGATTTTTCGGTATCAAGGACCCACAGACCATGGATTTCGACTACACTACGACTTAGAGATGCTTTTTTCTAAACCTTGCATCTGGATTTACTTACTTTTTCGCTTCCAGGGCACTGTAATAAGTTTTCTGCAGAAATACGCCGTTTTTTTCGCACAGAATTACACAACTTTCCCTCTACTTCGTAGCGAGAAAGTAAAGAGACATATTGCCTCCATACACAACTACTTTTAGCAAATGACTTTGCGAAAGGAGTTCATTGTGCCTATTCAGAGACTGCCGCAGAACGTGCGCAACGTATTGTGGATCGCTCACAGGTCGGTAACACGCAAATTAGATGAGCGTATTATAAACTGTTAGAGCTACAGAATGACAGTACGACTCTTGTCGTACAAGTAAGTTTATAATCTCTTTAGTCTGAGGTAACTTTCCGGTTTTGTCCCACCCTCTTCCCATCTGCTATAATGGCGCCTAAAGGTATTTTTTTGATATTTTCGATATTTTTTGATCCCCTAATGATAGAACTGAAATACAACTTTAAGAATATTATAGACGAGTAAAACTTTGTTCAATAATCAAATTTTCGTAGAACAAATTGGAGCTAGTTTTTTATGAAAATGCCCAATTTCGAGTTCAGAGAAAATTTTTGAGTTTTGGAGATACTTCATTGGAAATAATTTGAAGCACTTCTTTTTATAAATCCAACAAGGAATATTTAACTCCATAGTATAAATATCAACGATGTGAGAGATAATAACATATACAGTTTTGTATTTTAAAGAATAAATACATAATAGTGACATTTATGTAATGTTATTCAGTGCACTTAGCACTATGGGCACACAATTTTTAAATAAAAATGTTGAATCGTTTTTTAGAAAATGTCATTTAAACGTTTCTGAAAATTTTCATTTTCACAGAAAAAAATCAAGATTCTGATAAACTTTACAAAACATTCTTGCACCACTTGAACTCACAACTGCAACAATGTGTAGAACCAACCGGTAAGTGAAATTAATGACGTAATTCACCTCATTCAATTTCTTAAGGCAAGGCTATTCTTTAAGTAATTTCAAAACATTAAATGAAAATGGCTTCTGCCTAATTTTTGAAACTTCACAAATCAGTGAATATCAGACTTATACTATATTTGTAAGCGTACTTTGGTCTGCACTACTAAAACATGTTTAAAAATATTTCTAGGAATTCCCTATTATCGTAACTCTTTGTTCACATTCACACTTCAGAGAATATTCCCTGAAATAACAAAAACGTCCATTATTACTGTATATGAAATTATTTAAAGATTTAATATTGTGAAACAGATTTATCTGGAAAAGAAATATCTCGCCTCAATATTAAAAGTGTAACATAAGTTCAAACAAATTTAATCTCTTTCATTATTCATCTCAAAATTACGCCAAAAGTATTCACATTATAAAAAGATGTGTGGGATGTTAAATAAAATTCTAAGCCGGAAGAACAGAGTTTATAAATATTCGAGAAAGTAAGAATAACGGTTTCGATCTCAGTGTTGAAAATTGTTTAATCCGTGAATCGAACTATTTGAGACTGGAACGGTTTGCCTGTGACAACCTTCGATCCCTTTCCTCAAAGCCTAAGCAAATTTAAAAATAAATTATTTTTCTGAATGTTGATATGTGTAGTATAAATATATATTTAATATTATTATGTGCAATACAGTGGCGTGAAGTGCAGTGGCGTAGTAAAACTGAGGGAAACGAGTGTGTAAGAAAGAAATTACATGTCGGTATTTTGCAGTGCGGTGAAGTGAAGTATGGTGAAGTGGAGTGCTATGAATGATTTCACAGTAAAATGTTCACGTTAATTTGTAAAGTCTTTAATTTTTGTGAAGTTAAGTTCTGTAATGGTAAGTTAGTGTATTCTGCCACCAAGTTCTCAAACGTAATTGCAGAATTAGTAATAAATCTAAACTAATCTAATCTAATGTTTTTTCATGTCTTGATACGCAAGCAAGTTACAAATGCATGGTATTACAGTGAAAAGCAGATGAAGAAAAACAATATGTAGTACCAAGATAAATGTTCTTTTTGGGTTATAATTATTTTTCAATCGTGTTGCACAGTGAAGAAAGAAGGTACTTTCTGAGTTGCGCCTTTATTTGAAGCAATGATGGGGGTCAAATTGAGGTGGAAATAGCTTTAGGCTTCATTAAATTACAACATCTTCCCGAAGTGATGAGAATATCAGAAATACTATATATTTTCCGCTACCAATGTGAATAATATCAAAACACAAAACCGACTACTGGATACAAATGAACTGGACTTTTCATTGTTCAACTGCTTGAAAAAGATAAATGCTAACCCTGTATTTTTAGGGAACTAATAACTGCTTACGTATGCTAATATAATCCGTAATCTATTTTTGAAAATTTAAAATACCACACCCAAAATTCCTATGTTGAACAGCATTGGAACTGTGCTTCACAATTATCAACATAGTGGGCTAGTATTTACTAGGCTGTCCGGGTGACGCCGCGTCACCCGGACAGCCTAATAAATACTGACTCCGGCCGCGGAAGCCTACGCCCTAACATAGTGGGCTGTTTGAGTGCTCTATTCGTCGCTTCACGTCTCATCCACATTGCCCTTGTAGACAAACGGTACGTGTGGGTGCGCCTTTATCGACTCGCCTGTCAAGGAGATAGCGGCGAAACATGCGCGCTACACAATGTATGGGCGCACAACCAGCTCATGACGTGACTGAGGATCATACTCGTGGAAGTGTATGTCAGGCAATCAAAGTTAGAGGATGTTCAGAACCTCCAAGTCTGTTATACGTCAGCCAGTTATGTTGGCGTGAACCAACTAGTTCACTTATGGGTGATGGGCTATATTGCTTTGAAGAAGGTAAGGATAATTTGACGCGACATGAAGTTGCAAAAGGGGCGAGAGTATACATAAAGAACTGCATCAATGCGATGTGTACTATAATTTGTGACAGGATGATTAGGTAGACGATTATGAGTTATACAAATACGCAGTCGTCAAGTGAATAATGATGAAAATGATCAAATTAATTAAGAAAATTAAAACGGGAATAAGCGAATATAGCAACGCTAAAACCCAACTCGCTAGTATATTAATTTGAAGAAAGTAAGATCAGTGAAAAAGATTTGCAGACTCCCCTCTATGAAATTTACAATTTTCGCCCTCTGTTTATTGCCTCTATATTATTGATATATTTGAGGTCACTGGTTATACCATGGGAATAAAATAACAGAAACCGAGGAAAAGTTCAGACTCTAAAAGAAGTGGCAAGTTTATGACATATTTTTATTCACTACAGATATCGTAAGAGTAAATTTCAAAAAGTGATTCTTCCTTTAGAATTGGTAAATCATATTCAAACCCTTTTTGACTTCTGCTAGTCTCTAACGAGCTCTGTACAGATTTTCTACTCTCTATCATTGTATCGTAGTAACCAAAATCTTCATTTGAGATTCTAAGAATTACCTAACTGATAAGGGATGTAACAAGTGGAAGTGGCTCTCACCAAAGCAAATATTAGGAAGCTTCATTATAAAGTGAAATGCATTCTGCCGAATGTTACATTGCCATACGTGTACGAGTATCTTTTAAGGCCTTTGAAGAAATTAAAACTCTTTATTTTGAACATGCAAAATACAATACGTTAATTAAACAAATGGACGTTATATTCTCACTATGTGTTGAATTATCGAAATCCTTGATACCAAATAAACCATTCTTCTATAAAATAACTTCAGCCATAAAATGACTCGTAACGGTCCTTCTAAGATTGTAGCAATTATAAAAAACAACAAATATATAACAAGCAGCAAGTTTTCGATAGATTGTTGGATTTTTATTTTCTCGCACACTACTTACGAAATGTAGAGGAAGTACAATGCAGCAGCAAAAACCGCTCTTTTTTGCTTATTTCTCTATGAAATCAAAACTTCCTCTAACACGTTGCGTAGTCGGAATCAAAGTTTTGTATGCCCTTGATATCGATAATTTTGGTTTATCGCCAAACATCTGCCTACATCTGGTCACTAAACCGTAAGAATGATTTGTACCATATTTGTTAGTCACCCATCGACCTTGCTGAACTCCAGGATCTGATATTTCAAACGGCTAATTGACAGGTAGTTAACATGGAGCTTAATCACCAGTTTCAATTTTGACTGAAAAATGGCTAGAAATTTGTTCATCAAATAGAGCAAACAAAGTACAGGTAAGTCCGAATTTCGTTAAAATCTCGATAATTGAATAATTTTCGATAATTGAAAAACATCAACATTCTCTCGCGTCTTTCTACAATTATACTAATCAAAATAAATATTTTTCTTAATATTTGTTTTCAGAACTGTTTCTAAATGAGGAAATGAGGAATGTTTTCTAAATGTGAGTAGTTTTTTTAATATTTTTTCGTCAAATAAAGTCAGTTGTTTAAACAACTTTTTTAAACGGCCCAAATGTTTTCTATTCCAAATTTTTCAGGGATAAAGAAAAGTGCACTTGTTGAAATGGCACAAGTCCGATCTAAATTATCTAATTTTTAGAAAATTTCAAAAGTTACAAGAAATGCGATAGTTTGTGCTGCTGTAATACCACTAGTTTATGTTTGATGTGCAGATATAACAAATTAGACATATCACAAAAATGTATTCCGTGGGTGACTAACGTGGGAAAAAACCCACCCGAAACGTAGCCCATTACATTCTAACATTTGTTTCAGAGTAGATGATAAAATCATAACTGAATATTTCTTCACATTTTCATCATCTGGATTCTCGTAGCCTCATCATCACATTTGTAGTCTATAGTTACCAACCAAGATTCTCCAGAAAATGTAACAAGACAGCAGCAAACTTGAACGTTTAAGAGACCTCATTTGACTCCTCTAAACAAAAAATGTACGATTATCCTCATTTTCTAATCCCAAGTATGAAAGTAACACAATGAAAGTTGCTTGGCGTGTCTGAACTCGTATGAAGGAAAATGGCAAATGGTATGAAAAACGCTGGCCATTCCTAATTTGGAAAATGGATCTCAAAACTAGAAAAATTTGTTCCCAAAAGGAAACATTCCGAGATTATCTAAGGAAGTTTGGGAAGCCGTCCTCCTTCTGTCTAGGTTTTCATTGCTCCTTAACAGGCTGCGAGTCCTTTTTGGACAAACGCAAATGTCTAAGCGAGCAAAGCAAATAGCTGAATGGAACACATGTGCAACGTAATGCGTAATGAACGTAAACAATTGTATTAAGGTAGGAAAGGTTTTGGTATCCTTAGAAATCATTTGCGAATTTGATGCGGTCAATTTAAGCAGCTTTTCTTGAGCATTTCCCAGTCGAAGGCAAAGCTACAGCCTTTTGTCTCCGCAATGAATAAATAAATGTATCTTGAGGTATCTTTGCGACGTATCTCATTTATCCAAATGACTTGTCTCGCCTAACTAGTCGTATGAATTAATATTTATCCATATGTCAATTGGCGCATTTCACACGTGTTTCATATATTCACGTGCGTATTAAAGAAACCCTAACAAGCGGGCTGGCTGTGCGTATCTGGCAGTGAAGGGCGTTCCTTCACCCCTGACAGCGCCGCTTCGCCCGTCGAGCCGTCAGCGTCGGCGTCGTGGGCGCCGCGGGGCCCCAGGTAATTACGGGCGCCGCCCCCCTGGGAACCAGCGCAGCCGCTACCTCCACGGATCAATCTGCTGGCACCTCCTCGCCCGTCCCCTTCCTCCGCGCCCCGCGCCGTCACCCGCTCGTTCCCCTCGGCCCCTGCCGCACCCCGGCGCTTCCTAGCTTCTCCCGCCCCTCCGCTTACTCATTTTGCTGTTTAACGTGTCACGCCTCCTGCTGCCTGCTTCCGCGTTCTTTTCCGACATCCTTTCGCCATCCGCCTACTCCTTTTTTCTTGCGACATCCCACTTCATCCCAACTCATCCCGCTTTCTCCGGCCTCCTCTCACCTCATTCCACTTTCCTCATTCCAGCTTTACGCCTTCTCCAATGCATTCCGGCATCCCTTCCCATATACCCATGCATTTGGCAAAGGGGTTACGATTTTGAACATAGACACGAATAGAAGCATTGCCCGAATACTTTCCTACGTTCAGAGAGTTGGGGGGGGGGATTCCTCTACGGTCAACGCCTTGAGACACAAGTGACCCCAGGGTCAAATTCTACGTTGTCAGCTGACGCCCCTCTACTTCACAGTGTGGTTGCCACTACTAAATGGCGTGGGATAGACAGCTTAAGACAGACTTGTAGATGCATTCATTACAATTCGAATATCTCGAGACTAAAATTGCATTTAATTCACAGTAATTCTGTTTTATAAAGATCCCCCTGCAATGAACGGAAAACCGTTCCATTTCCTTGTTGGACAGATTCCAATTTATGATATGTAAAATAATTTCTCGGGCTAGAGACATTTTCCTGTTAAGGCAGGTTTCCGGCTTGTACAGGTTCCGGTTTAGATAGCTTTTACAGTATAATGGCTAGAGTAAAGAAAGCGGGTTATTTGGAATTAAAGTGTATTGAATATTCTTTATGTATTGAAACAGATTTCTACGGATACCTTGGTCGCTCCAAGAAGAAGGAACAACAGAGATGAGATATTTCTTTAAAATGTGTAGAATTGCTTTAGAATGTGTAGAAATACTATTAAGTGGTGCACAGAGTTCTGAAGATTCTTCGACTGTCCCCTGTGTACAACTTTTCTCTCGACTGAAGTGAGACCATCTATTTGCGTACCTCATGAAAGGAGTCAGAAGCAAAATGTTTACTTCCTCCCTCCTCTCTTCAAAAACACAGAGCGTGATGTAATGGAGATGTGTCTTTTCGCGTACCCAAAACTAAAAGGCAATTGATTGCGAAACGTTGTGAGAGAAACTTGATGCAGTCGGGCGATTCGCCATCTGCCGTCTCGCAATGCAGACACACTACTATACTTTAGCGTTTCATGGTAAAGGCACTGCTATCACTTCTTTTTTTCTTTTCCTCAATTCAGAATTTACGGTACTAGGAAAACTTTTGTTACTTTACGTATTATTGCTACGCGTTTTTGCATGACGTCATTCCAATATATCAAAATTTCATATTAATGTTTGTCCGTCATTAACTTTTGCCTTTTCAATATGGTCTGATACTATTTTTTCTTCTCAATCCTACCTTAAACTTTTCCATCTTCTTTGAAATTTCATTATCTGTTTTTACTTTCAACCACATTCACTTTGTATTATCTATTTATTTTATTTACATTTCCTTTTGTTTTCACTCTTTCATCTTCTCCGCACCTTTGTTTCAGCGACTTCCTGACTAACACAATTATGTTAATCACGGATGTTCCTCTTTTCGCATTACCTTGCTTTAGCTTCTTTATTTGTAAAATGCATTTCTCATAGTTTTCTCCACCATCTCAACCATAGGGGCAGTCGGTTTGAAGAAAGGTGTACTTTGCTTTCCTTTCCGTGTTGTCCGACCACCATCTTTATTCTCCGCCTTTGGCTCTATTGCGGCTGCGAGCCCCTAGTCCTTGGCCCCGAGTGCCCCCGTTTTCAGTTCTCCTCTTGGCGCTGATGCCGTCAACGGCCGCCTCGCGTTCAAGAGGCGCTTTGTGAACCGCTGTTCCTGTAGCGAACACGAGGACACGAGGTCGCAGGAAGGAGGAAGACAGGGAAGGGACAGAGTGTCGTGCGTTTGAGAATGTCGGGAAAGTGGCGGGAGCGGGTGGTGGCACAGCTTCGAAGAGGCGGGCCTCAAAGGGAATGAGGCGGGACCAAGAGGGGAAGGGACTTGGCGCGTCTGGGAGGGTAAAGGTGGTGGTGACCTGGGAAAATTGGTGTCCTATGTATGGGTTGAAATCAGGGAGAAAATATTACTCGGCGGGGATGTGGGATGGCGGGAATGGTGTATAGTATGCGGTGGCAGGAATATGGACTAGAGAGACTGTGCCAAGAAGTAGATGTGTCGTGGTGGAGCGTGTCATAGCAAGAACTGGTTTGATTAGGGATGTTATTTTGCTAATGATGTTTTATGACGAGAAGTGCGATGCGGACGGAAAGCGATGTGATGTGAATGTGGGGAGGCCGAGAAGGAATGATGATGCAAATGTCAAAACGGGAATGTGGTGTGGACGTGTTTTGTCGTGGGTAGGTATGTGGAAGGTAAGTGAAGTAGGGAAAATGTGACTCGGCGGGGATGTGGCGTGATGGGGATATGGCGTGGTGGGAATGTAGCCTGGCGAGGATGTGGCGTGGCGGAAGTGTGGTGTGGCGGTGATTTGGCATAGCGGGGATGTGGAGTGGTCAGGGTGTGACGTAGCGAGGATGTGGCACAGCGGGGATGTGGAGTGGTCATTGTGTGAGGTGGCGGGGATGTGGCGTGGCGGGGGTGTGGCGTTGTGGGGATGTGGCATGGCGAGGATGTGGCGGGGGTGTGGCGTGTCGCCGTTTATATTTTTGTAGCGTATAGATGATACTACGCAATATTATTTTTTCAACAATTACATAAATCCAACATAAATATGTCAATCAATTTTGCCGAATAAAAGAAGGTAACAAACAAAACATCTAGGCCTTTGAGGGGGGAATATGGATCCGCCAATGCGCTGTGTCGAGCCAGGAGTGTGTTGGAGCGCGCGGCGGCAGGGGGGCCGTGAGGGCAGGGGGCGCTGTATGGGGCTCGTACCGGCGTCGCGATTGTCTCTTCAGTCATTGTCCTCGCGCCAGCACAAGGGAAGACGGGAAAGCCGGGACAAGGGAAGACGGGACCCTTTATGCACAGTTTGCTTTGGCCAGGGCTGCTTGTAAAAGCGAATGGTGGACTTTCAAAGGACGGGAGCCCAGAATTATAAATCGAGTTACAGGAAGTGGCGAATTAACTATCTGGTGGACATGCTTGTCTTTTACAAGTACATAATTTATTCAAGTACTTGATGCATTAGCAATATATATTCAAAATAAAAATATATTTGAAGGTATTTCTAGTGTAAATTCATCTGCATACTATAAATGTCAAACGCCTAGATTTTTCTTTTTATTTTATTTTTTCTAAGCAATGGAACGGTTACAAAGGTTTCTTGTTGAAAATTTACCTCGTAAATAAATGTAAATATATTGTGCTAAGATTACTCAAATTATTAAAACAATTACATGAGAAAGTTAAAAAATACTATATGTGTGAGAGCAAAATATATCGTAAACACTATCGGGATAATATTTAAGTTCTTCAATATTGGAAGATTCATAGAGTAAAGAAATAATTAAGAACAAGCATTCTTCAATTAATTAGCACATTCATACATTCGAATATGAATTATTTAATTTTTTTTGAAATTGTTTATAAAATGCGATTTCTTTAAAGCACTTACAGAGAAGATCACCCCACAAGCGGCGAAAAAATGAAATTATACATGGCAAAACTATGTGAATATGCTTAAAGAATAAAATTTATATTTATATATATATATATATATATATATATATATATATATATATATATATATATATTTATTCTAACAAACCCACCTTCCACACAACTGGTACCTTCACAACAGCAGCATGAACCGTGAAGGGGGTTGACAAGATATTTTGCTCGTGAAGCGAGCTTAAAATCTAGGGAGCAGGATCTTCAGGGTGCGAGAAAGGTTTGAACCCTTGACACAATGAAATCACACAAATTGCACATAAACGAGCGTATAATTTACCCATAAACTTTGTGGCATAAGTTAATGACAAAAAGCAAGAATAGAATCACACTTTTACAAAAAATAATCAAAAACACAAATAGAAACCTTTACAGCACATTAAATGAATGAACACATAATTTACTCCAAAACTAATTCTTTGAAATAATTACCCTAATCTACTCTGGGAATTTCCTTGGAAAATTAATTATATCTAAATGTATGCTATCCTAATTACATTGCACATGAAACCAAATTTCTATTTACATTCTCTTGCTTCAAAAAAATATTACATGCAAAGAACAAAATGTGGGCAAGTGCACTAATCTCATTTATAATTTAACTGTGACTGCTAATAGCAGAATAATAAATGTTCCAAATAGAATGTTTTAAGGCAGGCAATAGCGCATCAAAAATCTCTCACTTCAATGCTGCAAATTGTTGCCACCCGTGTCCTCAATTTCCTAACACTTTCCTATACTAGTCTTTTCCCTGCCGACGTGAACTTGACCTACTTTCCGCAGTTCCTAGTTACCTCGAACACTCCCACTTTCTGGCCTTGATGGTCATGCGCTGGCCTCTGCACCGACGTCGCTCGGTCCCAGCTTCTGCGTCGTACGGGACGGGATTCGCCTCTGCCGTCTACGCTGTCTTCTTGCGTCCTCTTCCGTTCTTCCTAGTCGGCCTCTTCTTCACCCTTGACTGCTACCGGCGCCTCTGACTACGCCCACGTTGTGAAAAATGTCCCTTGCACTTCCCTGAATACTCGTGCAAGTTCCTCGCTCGTTGCTACTTCTACTTCGTTAAACAAGAATTTTCAATTCTTTTCTCACAACGGGTAACTTTTACTTCCCGTGATGTTAATTGAAGAAACACTTTACTAAATCTTCACAATCTCGCGGACGACTAACTAGCACGTCTGTTCGACGCCGAAAACTCCTACCTAGCAGTCGTTGGGGCGGCAAATTGATGTGGTCGAACGCGCACCGTAAAGTTGCCGCCGGAAGTTAGTACCGGCGCCGCTCAAGAGTGGGCGCCGATCATACACCCCACAGCTCCGTCACGCTCGGGCAAGCCCCGGAGCAGAAGGGTTCACCCTTATCAGGTAGCTGGCCGGCGGACCTTCACCCCGGGCGGGGTATAAGAGCGCTGCCCGGGCGAGCGGTAGTCAGTGAAGAAGCGATTGCCTGTGAGTGAACAGTTACGTGTGAAGTGCGACATCGAGCGATTACGGACTTGGACTGTCCCTACGGATAAACTGTGATCAACGCTACGCTTACGGAACATCTGTTGGAATATTGGTTGACCTGGCTTATGTTATTGGATCTTCTATTGGTTTGTGGAATAAAAGAATTTTAAGAAATTTTGTTGTTCCTTTTTGTTTATGTCACAACACAAACAATATCTAAGCTGACGTTAACGAGCGGTGATCAAAATGCTGCTTACCCGACGAACGGCGACAATCAAAAGAGAGCTTCCGCTTGCGAGTTTGCGTATTTATTGTACGACGCCTGGGGAAATTCTCAGTGGAGGGGCTACTTCTCCTCTCTCAACCCTTCACAAGGAAAAACGTTGCTTGCTAGTTCCTATTGATTAGTACGGGCAACGGATACCAGGCTGCGCGTTTAGGCACCTCCGATTTCAGCGCCTTCTATCCTCGCTGCCTGTGGGTGTTCATACATACGAAACGGTGGTGTTATGTGGTTGTACAATCCCATAACGCCACAATATATATATATATATATATATATATATATATATATATGACGATCCGGTGGCCGAGATCGTTAAGGCAGTAGTGCCGTAGCGATATATATATATATATATATATATATATATATATATATATATATATATATATATATATAATACTCTACCTGTCTCCCAACTAAGCTGTTTCGGCCATATCTGACTTAAACATATTAATTAATTAAACTTCAGCTTCAATTATAAACAAGATCAAACTGCGACAATTACATATTATAACCCACGAGATTCCATACTTTCATTATACCAACTAAGCAAATTCAGCATTCGTCCTCTCTTATAATCATTGAGGTTCTGTAATGAAAATATAAAAATACGGCAAATTAACATTCCAACCAGCTGCTTTACATTTTCTGCCATTACGCCGTAAGAGCTATTTAGGCATACTTCTTTGCTTAAGTTGAACGAGAAAAGTTCAGCTTCTCCCTTGACCAAGAAAACGCAATGCCGAAACCCGGGATCGAACCAGCGACCTTTAGATCTTCAGTCTGACGCTCTCCCAGCTCAGCTATTTCTGCCACGTGCAACGCTTACATTTCAATATAGAGTAATTGAGGGGAATAACAATAAAAAAACTGGAACAAAAAACATTCCAACCGGCTGCTTTACATGTTCTGTTTTTACACCGTAAGAGCTACTTAGGCATACTTCTTTGCTCACGTTGAACGAGCCAAGTTCAGCTTCTCTCTTGACCAAGAAAACGCAATGCCGAAACCCGGGATCGAGCCAGGGACCTTCATATCTTCAGTCTAAAGCTCTCCCAGCTGAGCTATTTCGGCCACATGCTTCGTTTACATATCATTATATAGTAATTAAGGGGAATAACAATAAAAAACTTGGACAAAGCATTCCAAACTGCTGCTTTACATTTTCTGCCTTTACACCATAAGAACTATATAAGAATACTTCTTTGCGTACGTTGAACGAGCCAAGTTCAGTTTCTCTCTTGCCCAAGAAAACGCAATGCCGAAACCCGGGATCGAACCAGGGACCTTTAGATCTTCAGTCAAACGCTCTCCCAGCTGAGCTATTTCGGCCACGTGCATGGCTGACATTCCAGTACTCAGTAATTGAGGGGAATAACAATAAAAAAATACTTGGACAAAAACATTCCACACTGCTGCTTTACATTTTCTTCCTTTACACCGTGAGAGCTATATAGGCATACTTCTGTGCTTAAGTTGAACGAGCCAAGTTCAGCTTCTCTTTTGCCCAAGAAAACGCAATGCCGAAACCCGGGATCGAACCAGGGACCTTTAGATCTTCAGTCTAACGCTCTCCCAGCTGAGCTATTTCGGCCACGTGCATGGCTGACATTCCAGTACTCAGTAATTGAGGGGAATAACAATAAAAAAATACTTGGACAAAAACATTCCACACTGCTGCTTTACATTTTCTTCTTTTACACCGTGAGAGCTATATAGGCATACTTCTGTGCTTAAGTTGAACGAGCCACGTTCAGCTTCTCTTTTGCCCAAGAAAACGCAATGCCGAAACCCGGGATCGAACCAGGGACCTTTAGATCTTCAGTCTAACGCTCTCCCAGCTGAGCTATTTCGGCCACGTGCATGGCTGACATTCCAGTACTCAGTAATTGAGGGGAATAACAATAAAAAAATACTTGGACAAAAACATTCCACACTGCTGCTTTACATTTTCTTCCTTTACACCGTGAGAGCTATATAGACATACTTCTGTGCTTAAGTTGAACGAGCCAAGTTCAGCTTCTCTTTTGCCCAAGAAAACGCAATGTTGAAACCCGGGATCGAACCAGGGACCTTTAGATCTTCAGTCTAACGCTCTCCCAGCTGAGCTATTTCGGCCACGTGCATGGCTGACATTCCAGTACTCAGTAATTGAGGGGAATAACAATAAAAAAATACTTGGACAAAAACATTCCACACTGCTGCTTTACATTTTCTTCTTTTACACCGTGAGAGCTATATAGGCATACTTCTGTGCTTAAGTTGAACGAGCCAAGTTCAGCTTCTCTTTTGCCCAAGAAAACGCAATGCCGAAACCCGGGATCGAACCAGGGACCTTTAGATCTTCAGTCTAACGCTCTCCCAGCTGAGCTATTTCGGCCACGTGCATGGCTGACATTCCAGTACTCAGTAATTGAGGGGAATAACAATAAAAAAATACTTGGACAAAAACATTCCACACTGCTGCTTTACATTTTCTTCCTTTACACCGTGAGAGCTATATAGACATACTTCTGTGCTTAAGTTGAACGAGCCAAGTTCAGCTTCTCTTTTGCCCAAGAAAACGCAATGCCGAAACCCGGGATCGAACCAGGGACCTTTAGATCTTCAGTCTAACGCTCTCCCAGCTGAGCTATTTCGGCCACGTGCATGGCTGACATTCCAGTACTCAGTAATTGAGGGGAATAACAATAAAAAAATACTTGGACAAAAACATTCCACACTGCTGCTTTACATTTTCTTCTTTTACACCGTGAGAGCTATATAGGCATACTTCTGTGCTTAAGTTGAACGAGCCAAGTTCAGCTTCTCTTTTGCCCAAGAAAACGCAATGCCGAAACCCGGGATCGAACCAGGGACCTTTAGATCTTCAGTCTAACGCTCTCCCAGCTGAGCTATTTCGGCCACGTGCATGGCTGACATTCCAGTACTCAGTAATTGAGGGGAATAACAATAAAAAAATACTTGGACAAAAACATTCCACACTGCTGCTTTACATTTTCTTCCTTTACACCGTGAGAGCTATATAGACATACTTCTGTGCTTAAGTTGAACGAGCCAAGTTCAGCTTCTCTTTTGCCCAAGAAAACGCAATGCCGAAACCCGGGATCAAACCAGGGACCTTTAGATCTTCAGTCTAACGCTCTCCCAGCTGAGCTATTTCGGCCACGTGCATGGCTGACATTTCAGTATAGAGTAAGTGAGAGGAATATCAATAAAAAAATACTTGGACAAAAACATTCCACACTGCTGCTTTACATTTTCTGCCTTTACACCGTAAGAGTCTGTCCATTACACAGTCTGTCCATGTCCGTCGCGGTGTAAGCATGGCGCGGTGTAAGCATGGCGCGGTGTAAGCTTGGCGCTCCTAGCTAAGCAGCAGGTAGTTTTATTCGCAGGTAGTCACCGTTACAGCTTTCACACTCAACCACTGCTTGACGCTGTAGAAGCCTACAAAGATAAGTATATTTTGCCTTACTCTGCCGCTCAGTGAATCTGTATTAATCTCTGTCTTCTAGAATTAATTCGTA
Organism: Gryllus longicercus; assembly: GCA_038098605.1. Lineage (NCBI taxonomy): Eukaryota > Metazoa > Arthropoda > Insecta > Orthoptera > Gryllidae > Gryllus > Gryllus longicercus. Next base: position 3,170,317 of record JAZDUA010000011.1, on the reverse strand, counting down.
TTCTTAAATTTTAAGATCTGCTCTATTGCTCTATTCCACTCCTTGTCCCATTTCTCCACAAAGCAACTCTCCTAGTTCGTTTTCCTGTTCATCTGATTTTCTCTGTATAATTTTTTCTCTTAAGATGACGAGGAGCAACAAGAATTCATCTAGGGCCAATATTGATCTTGAAAGTAAAATTGCGGCGCAAGTGACTGAGGCACTGGATAGGGCAGTAACATCGCCTACATTCTTAAGCTCTTTGGCATCTGTGCTCACTGCATTAGTAGCAAAGCAACTAGAAGATTCGATGAATTTTAATAATAATCTTGTGACATCTTTAGAAAAGAAATTGGCTGAACGGGATTGCGAGATTTCATTTCTAAAATCTAAATATCTCTGCGGATATTGGGCGTTGAAGAAACTGAATCTGAAGACACCGACAAGCTGGTCATCGAAAATGTTGCAAAAAAGATAAGTGTTAATCTAAACCTACAAGATATCGATAGAAGTCATCGGGTAGATCGTCAAATAACTGGCAAAAACAGACCTATCATTATTAAATTTGTCAGTTACAGGAAACGGAACGAAATGTTCCGCTCGAAACGGCTGCTCAAGCATACTGGGATAACGATTCCCGAGGACCTCACGAAATCGCGCCTGGTTTTGCTACAAGCTGCTATCGAGAAGTTTGGCCTTAGGAATGTGTGGACAGAAGATGGCAACATCGTTATTAAACACGGTAACTGTCGTGCCCGGGTACAAACCAGGGCCCAGCTACAGGCACTTAATCCTTAGCGTAGGAGCGCCCCCACCCTTCCACCCCCACTCTACACCTCCCCGACACAACAACTTTCGGATTTTTTCCGAGAACTCTCCTTCCCTTCTTCTTCTCCGAACATTGCCTCTACAATTCCTCTGTAAATGCTACCTACTTCCTTTCCTGCACATCCCGTAAACCTGTTACCTGTGGGTGACCGGACCCTCTCCCCGACCGTCCAAGCGTCTGTCACTATAAATGAGCCTAATCCTCGCTCCCTCTCTCTGTACGTTGCACAATTAAATGCTCAGTCTCTGCCCTGCCATTTCGACGAAGTAACGGAAATAATATCTAAACATTGTTTTCATGCACTTCTAATAAGCGAAATCTGGTTAAAGCATTCCCTCAATTCCGCGCTAGTAGCAATATCTGGGTACCGCCTAATAAGAGCCGATCGGAAGGCCAGCGTCGCCGCACACGGTGGAGGCGTCGGTATATACATTCGCGAAGATCTTAGGCATAAACTTTTACTATCTTCAACAAATACGGATTGCCTGCGTAGCGAATATCTTTTTATCGAAGTTGGACTTTTAGGGAAAAAATGTCTCTTGGCTGTAATATATTTACCTCCTAAGACAGGCAGCATAGATATGCTGGACGAAACCATTGCATCTGCGATAAATTCCTATGAACACGTTATTGTAATGGGTGACTTTAATCATAACTTATTAAAACCTTCTCCCTCTGCAGAGCTTTTTACGCGGTTTTTCCACAGCATGTGCCTCGAAATTTTACCTCTAGCACCAACACACCACTCAAAGAACACAGAAACTTGGATCGATCATATTATAGTGTCTAATGTTAACAAAGTTCGAAAACACGGACAATTTCCAGTTCCTGGAATTTCAAAACACGACCTAATTTACCTTGTTTACAACCTGAAGTGCCTTAAATACTCACCTCACATAATCAAATACCGCGATTTTTCAAAATTTGATAAGCAAGCATTTATTATAGATGGATTGGCACTTCCATGGCGCCTTGTACAAGAAGAAGAATTACTGGATGATAAAGTAAATATTTTCACTAACTTAATAACACAGCTCTACGACCGGCATGCGCCTTTAAAAATTTCGCGTGTAACTCGTCCTCCTGCACCATGGTTAACTGCTGAAATTCGAAATTTAATGAAAGATCGTGATGAAGCGTATGCAATTTTCCGGAAAAGTAAATGCGAACTAAATAAAAAACAGTACAAAATGCTCAGGAATTTAGTTACGCAGAAATGCCGCAACGCTAAAATAAAATATTATCACACCACCTTCGGCAGAGACAGCGACTCGAGAACGATCTGGAAAAATTTGAAAAATCTAGGAATAGGCAAAGGTCCTCCCCAAATTGAAGCGAATATACCCTTAGAATCACTAAATCACAGTTTCATAAACAGCGTTCCTTCATTTGACAGTAACTTGAAATAGCAATCTCTTTTGTTTCTCCAAAACGCAGAAACAAAATCCAACGATAAATTTTTCTTTTCGTCCGTTGAACATCAGGACATAATCAAAATCGTTCAAAGTCTCAAATCAAATGCTTCAGGTTCCGATGGTATAAATGCCAAGCTGCTAAAAATAGCTTAGATGTGACGTACCCAATTATCACCGAAATCGTAAATTTCTCACTAATGAGCGGGCAATATCCCTTATCCTGGAAGACTGCGCTCGTGCATCCTATTCCCAAGACAACATCAACCAAAAACCCTATTGAATATCGCCCAATTAGCATCCTCCCAACTATTTCTAAAGTATTCGAAAAAGTCGTCCGGAAGCAAACTGAACAGTATCTTCGAACAAAATCACTTTTAAACGATCAGCAATCAGGTTTCCGTTCCGGCAGAAATACTGGAACCGCACTACTAAACGTCATTGAAGACGCGATAACAGCAATAGATTACAGTAATATAACTATTTTGGTTCTTCTGGATTTCAGCAAAGCATTCGATTCAGTAGATCACGACATCCTGCTCGCCAATTTAAAGATCATGGGATTTGCACAGCCCACGTGTAAATGGTTTCTTAATTATTTAACTTCCAGAACCCAAAGAGTGGTGTCCGGTAGCCGTAGCTCAAGGGACTTGAAGCTTAACCGCGGAGTTGCTCAAGGCACTGTGTTAGGGCCACTGGCCTTCTTAATCTATGTAAATGACGTGGGAAATGCCCTTAAATATTGCAGCCATCAAATGTATGCGGACGATCTCCAGATATATCTAAGTGGTCACCCGTCTCGCCTCGTTTCACTCGTACAAAAAATTAATGAAGATTTAATAGCGGTAAACAACTGGGCAGCGTCTTTAGGCTTACAATTAAACCCAAACAAATCACAGTGCATGGTTATCAGCTCAAAATGCACTATGAATAAAATCTCTTCTTCTCCTTTGCCTAATATTTATATAAATGACACCATTTTACCTTGGTGTTCTGAAGTCAAGAACCTAGGTGTAGTTATCGACAACACTCTCAGCTGGAACTCGCACGTAGATTCAACCTGCCGTAAAGTTTTTGCTTCAATGCACTCACTGAAACGCCTGCGAGAACTTTTACCAGGTAGCACACGTGAGACTCTCATCAAATCACTTATCATGCCAGATTTCGACCACTGTGACTTTCTTCTGACCAACATGACATTCAAATTACAACGTAAACTTCAAGTAGCCCAGAACACATGCGTACGTTTTATTTTTGATCTAAGAAAATACGACCATGTATCCGAATTTTTTGACAGAATTCGTATGCTTACTCTAGACAAAAGACGGTTACTCCACTCTTTACTTCTTCTTTATAAAGTTTTAACCGGTTCTCATGCAACACGCCTCATAAGTAACTTCAATCCTCTGAAACTAAATCGAGCTCGTGAATCAGCCCTGCTTTGTGTACCACGTCACAACACGACTTCATTCAGTAAATCATTCACCATTACAGCTATCCGAGCCTGGAATAAATTACCAGCGAGACTAAAACATTTAAATACTTTCGGCAAATTCAAAGCTGAATTAACCACATGGGTAAGGAATAACGACATTTACACATACACACATAAAGAACGGCGTTAACGTCTTCTTCAATCTCCAGACTTCTCCCACTTCCAAGCGCCCGGTCACCGCCCCCGTTAAACACCCTCTATTTCCTCCTCTTTATTCTCAATATTCTACCCCATACCTCATTGCTCTATCCTCATCTTCCATTCCCTCTCACACCTAAATTATGAGCATTATTATTTTTCTGTGTACCCTAATGAAATTGTTAATAAAATATAAAAAATATTAGTGACGTTCCAGATAAAATATACTTGTAGCTATCTTTGTACCATCATCAGGATATTCACTACAATATATTGGCATAAACAAAATTGATGTTAAGATACCCGCACTCTTTGTATTGTTCCTTAATACTGCCAGTATTGTGTTTAAAATTACTGTTGTTATTAGCTTATAGTGTATTGTGCTTCTCTGGTGTAAAAATTATTGTATATTTATGTTAAGTGATACTGTAAACTAAACGTAGCTTTCTGTAACGTTCCTTAAATAACTTCAATTTTTTCGCCTACTTCTTCGTCCTTTCCTTCGCTTTTTTTCTCTTCCCTCTCCCTCACAAACTTTATCATTTATACTTTTTGACCCCTTCCCCTGTACGTCTTTACTTTTCTCTTTCACGAATCTTCCCTTTCACTACTCAGTATAATATACTTCAGTTCTATCAATGTTTCGGTCCTAAGCCGCCATCCTGCTTGAGGTTTTTCTGGGTTTACTCAATCACTTAAGGCGTATGCCGGGATGGTCCCTAGATTTGTTCTCCCAGATGTAAATGTACAGCTTGTCCTCCCCTCTTAAAATGTTACTACTCTAAATATATGTAAATTCAGTGGATAGGCGGAGGAGCAGGCGCTATGGCCTGAGCCTCGCCATTAATACAGAAATTATTATTATTATTTTTACTATTATTATTAAGAGCTATATAGGCATACTTCTTTGCTTACGTTGAACGAGCCAAGTTCAGCTTCTCTCTTGGCCAAGAAAACGCAATGCGGAAACCCGGGATCGAACCAGGGACCTTTAGATCTTCAGTTTAACGCTCTCCCAGCTGAGCTATTTCGGCCACGTGCATCGTTTACATTTCAGTATAGAGTAGGTGAGGGGAATAACAATAAAAAAATTGGACAAGAAAATTCCAAACTGCTGCTTTATATTTCCGACCTTTACACTGTAGGAGCTATATAGGCATACTTCCTCGCTTAAGTTGAACGAGAAAAGTTCAGCTTCTTTCTTGCCCAAGAAAACGCAATGCCGAAACCCGGGATCGAACCAGGGACCTTTAGATCTTCAGTCTAACGCTCTCCCAGCTGAGCTATTTCAGCCAAGTGCATCGCTTACATTTCAGTATAGAGTAGTTGAGGGGAATATCAATAAAAAAATACTTGGACAAAAAATTCCACACTGCTGCTTTACATTTTCTGCCTTTACACCGTGAGAGCTATATAGGCATACTTCTTTGCTTAAGTTGAACGAGCCAAGTTCAGCTTCTTTCTTGCCCAAGAAAACGCAATGCCGAAACCCGAAATCGAACCAGGAACCTTTAGATCTTCAGTCTAACGCTCTCCCAGCTGAGCTATTTCGGCCATGTGTGTCGATTACATTTCACTATAGAGTAAGTGAGGGGAATAACAATAAAAAAAACTTGGACAAAAAATTCCAAACTGCCGCTTTATATTTCCGACCTTTACACTGTAAGAGCTATATAGGCATACTTCTTTGCTTAAGTTGAACGAGCCAAGTTCAGCTTCTCTCTTGGCCAAGAAAACACAATGCCGAAACCCGGGATCGAACCAGGGACCTTTAGATCTTCAGTCTAACGCTCTCCCAGCTGAGCTATTTCAGCCAAGTGCATCGCTTACATTTCAGTATAGAGTAGTTGAGGGGAATATCAATAAAAAAATACTTGGACAAAAAATTCCACACTGCTGCTTTACATTTTCTGCCTTTACACCGTGAGAGCTATATAGGCATACTTCTTTGCTTAAGTTGAACGAGCCAAGTTCAGCTTCTTTCTTGCCCAAGAAAACGCAATGCCGAAACCCGAAATCGAACCAGGAACCTTTAGATCTTCAGTCTAACGCTCTCCCAGCTGAGCTATTTCGGCCATGTGTGTCGATTACATTTCACTATAGAGTAAGTGAGGGGAATAACAATAAAAAAAACTTGGACAAAAAATTCCAAACTGCCGCTTTATATTTCCGACCTTTACACTGTAAGAGCTATATAGGCATACTTCTTTGCTTAAGTTGAACGAGCCAAGTTCAGCTTCTCTCTTGGCCAAGAAAACACAATGCCGAAACCCGGGATCGAACCAGGGACCTTTAGATCTTCAGTCTAACGCTCTCCCAGCTGAGCGATTTCTGCCACGTGCATGGGTGACATTTCAGTATAGAGTAAGTTAGGGGAATAACAATAAAAAAACTTGGACAAAAAAATTCAGACTGCTGCTTTACATTTTCTGCCTTTACACTGTAAGAGCTATATAGGCATACTTCTTTGCTTAAGTTGATCGAGCCAAGTTCAGCTTGTCTCTTGCCCAAGAAAACGCGATGCCGAAACAAAAGTTTGTGCGTGTTTGATTTTCTGAGTAGTCAATATGTAGAAATTTTGATCTTTTTTTCTTCCCTTGATTTGAATGTGATCGCAAGTGTGTTGCTGGTTTAAATTTATTTCATCATCAAGTTCATTTCCAACATTAAAACCGTAATTTTGTATACACTATTTTTTACAGTTGTAAGAGTCGATTTTAAAAATGTGTAATTGTCAATAATAATTATGATTTGGCAAAGGGTCGGTATATCAAGCATTTCCACTAGTATCGTAAGGTAAATTCATTTTTATATGCGTGGTGTAAGATAGCGATTTTTGTAGATGTCATTTTGAATTTTTTATCGTGTTCCGCTCTCCCTGCTGGATGGTTGTGCAGTCAGCACTACGTGTTCGCATCCAACATCCATGACCGCTTGTTCCGCTCTACAAGTTCATCGTCCCACGCGCTGCCCATTCGCAAGGTGACCCGCCTTCCCACTCGCTGCGTCGAGTTTGTTGCCTACGCCAACCTGCCTACGTCTTTTGTTCGTTTCGAAAATTACAGTGGGCCTATTTTGAAAAATGTACACAAATATTCTGTGGAAAATGTGAAATATTATGTTGAGTCATAGCCGGAAATATTTAGTTTTGGACACAGTCCACGGACAGTTTTTGAGTCACGATCAAGATATGCTCTCTGTGTTATTTCCGCCTTTCGAAAAATCCATGCAACTCACCGTGATCGATCACGCGCTGGTGGTTTGGAGGGCTTACCCATTGAGATTGAAAGATATTGTGTAAGTCCTGGTGACTATGAGATCTGAGTCTATACACGCAGTTTGAGTCTATGCGTAACAACACAATCGAATATTAGCATTTTTTAATCAGTATCGAAACTGTTGTATTGTTTTTGTATTTTTTTTCGAGTTGCTGAGTAACATAAACATAGATACTTCTTACAATACGAGTGGCTGCTTAGTCTTTTTTGAATTTCTGTGGACATTGTAAAAATAGTAATATGTATTATTATCTGCTACGGCGTAAAAATAGCAAACTTTTTTGATATTGCTTTCTAAATGTTTTTTGTTTACCTGACAAAACGATGAATTACATATTTTTCGATTGCATGTACTACGAGATATGACATATTAATAACTTATTTTCAGGTGCTTTCACATCCTTTTTACAAAGGCACAGTATTTAATACGACGCTCTGAAAACCATGTTGAACTACTGGTGATCGTATTATTGATTAAAATTTTCAAAACAATCTCTACAGTAACCTCTGATATGACAACCACTGAAATGTTTGTTTAAATCATACTTTTTATTGTTCCGGAAGAAATTTGTTTTGCAGGACGTTTCCAAAGAACGTGCAGGAACGCATTTTTCTTATACTCACGCCGTCACTTGTTTCTTTATCCCGAGTTGATTCTTTCGGTTCGCCCGTGGTTGCGTGCGGCTCGATCGTGGATTCTGGCGCGCAGTGTGTGTTTTGAGCGATGGCTCGTTGCGAGTACGCATTCGGTGGCGTGGTGGTCCTCCCCTCCCCCTCCTCCCCCGCCGCCAGGGGTCGCGTGTGGAAGTGCAGCGCACGACGCCACCGCGGGCGCCAATGGGCCCCACGCACGCTTCTCCGCCCCCTGCCCCCCGACTCCGCACCTTGGCCCCTCCGGCTACGTCTCCTCCCTCCCCCTCCCCTCCCCCTCCCCCCGCCTCTCCCTGGCTGCTACGACCACGCTTTCGCCGCCGGCTCTTCGATCCTCCCCCCGTCGAATCCGTTCCCACCTCCAGCCCCTGCCTCACCCCGCAACTCCCCCGCACTCGTCTGCGTCTCCACCCCCTTTCAAAATTTCGAGCCCGCCATCATTTCCACATCTGGTCCCGAACTTACCCTTTCGCATTTTCACCCCCGTGACCGCCCCTTCCCCAGTCCCTCTCACTTCCTCTCCTCTGCCCGCCGCCCCTCACTCCTTAGAGTTTGCATCTGCACGCACTCCTGGTTCCAGATTTACACCCCCCTTCGTTATCGTCTCCGCCTTTCCAACTGCCCCCCCCCCCCCCACCCGCCACCCTTCGCCGTCGACTTCGCCCCATCACTAAAACGCTTCAGCCTCAACCCTCGATCACAAAACCTCTCCCTGTCTCTTTCATCCTACAGCTAAGTCTTCCTCTAGTAACCTCCACCCCCCCGTCAGCCCCCCTAGTCCCACCCCGTCGCTCCTTCGCACCACCCCTCCCCGGCTCTCGACCCGCCCACTCGTTCCTTCACCGATCGACCAACGCCTCCTCCACCTCCAAAGCGGAGCTGACGTCATGTGTAATGTGGACCAAAATAGCAGTTTTAGACGATGGTATTATCCCACCCTTGTAAATGTTGGTTGATTGCAGTAGCTATGTTTGTCTGCTAATTTATCCCCTACGTGCAACTGAATAAATGTCTACAATAATGTATGGTACTACTAAGTTTGACTTTATGGTTCAGATCTGTACGGTAGCAGAACATATCTCTATTTTTAATATTGTAACATTTTTTACATAATCATTAACATATATTCTTTCAAAAACAATTATATTAGTACTTATAAAATATATTTTTGTATATAAGTAATTAATCAATTTTTTTGTAGAAAAAGAAAACTTAGGATGTTGGAACAAACGTTGCTATGTACTCCCTCTGAGATATCCCTCTATGTTTAGAATATGCGCTTGTTTGGTGCATTATGGTGTGAATATTTGCTTTTAACGTGAACCATTATATGTGATGGAGACGTACTACACATTTTACATCATTGTCGTTAAAGTGTGTCTAAAAACCTCACATTGTACTGACGTTATTGCAAACTAAACTCCGGATGGCCCATAGACAGATGATATTATTTGTATCGTTTGCTCTATACCATTTTACTTGCAAGGGTTGAACAATTATTGAAAATAAAAATGTGAAGAAAGGAATGTGTAACTTATGTGACCCATAAAAGCAAGAACTTAAGTTATATTATTGTTGATTGAATTAAGGACACATCGATGTAACGAATCAATCACAAATTATTCTTGAAGATTTATTATTTTTCTTGTTCATTTTTTCCTTTATTCTTATCTTCTTATTTTGCTTACGTTCTCGGCGTATCTAATAACATACGTGATAACCTCTCTTTTTACAAAAGGCGTAATATACTGCTCTCATATCTCTCGGCATTCGCTTTTGTCGTTAGGTTCGTCAGGAGTTTTGTTCTTTGATATTGACACCATCTATTTTCTCGTCATCTTTGCAGAAGGACGTGTATTTTTTCTTAATAATATCGGTTCATTCCAGTTTCATAGACCCTATCTGCTATTTGTGCCGCATGCCACGATGTACGATTTTTTATATCTAAAGGAAATTAACGAAATTATGTAAACAAAAATGGATGAAGACGTTTTTGTCATTTTCAGTCGTTGCCTGTGATTTTAATATACTAAAAATGTTAATCAATTAATTTTAGTATTGGCCTGACAAATACGTCAGCTTATAGAACCATGCAAAAGTCTTCTATAATAATTTCTTCATAGATTTTAAAGGTGCTTACCACAAAAAAAGCAATTTTACACTCATAAGCTGAAACAAAACATCGCTTTTTTTACGAATAATCCAGAACAAAGATTCAATATTTTTGTGAGCAAGGGCATGCTTGTCTCATTCCTATTTTCAGAAAATTTATATGTGAGAAAACGCCTCGCTGGTTCTGTTTTACATTGAGCTTACAAGCCCGTCAGAAACATTCACGCGATCTTTGCGGCCGACCTGCTCTACATCGAGTAGAAGAAAAGTAAAAATACGTTAAGGAAATAGCTGTATAAATCACACAGCGAATGCCGCAGAAACACACACCAACACCCACACACACACACATCTCAGAACGATGAGCGTCTTCCACCCGTCAGAGGGCGGAATTAACGAACATCCCCGGGGGATTCCCCGTGCAAGAATAGCATCTCCGTGCCGTGAATCACGGGCATTTCTCCCGAAAGACGTCCAGATCTGACACCTCCTTCGCTTCCGTTTAACCTTGGGGCAAGTGATTGACTCCTCCGAGGCGCGGCGGAGATGGGGCCGAGGCTATACCGCCGCCGCCCCCCCCCGAGAGATTGAATCGGCGCCAGTCATTCCCGCGCCGAGCACCGCGGCGCCACTTGGCGCTGAGCACACTTGTCCAAATTTGGTCAAAAGCGAGTCTACATATCAGGGATGCGACATCGATAGCGAAACATCGATGTTTCGAAACACCGATTTTCAAATTTTAAAAATCGATCTCCAAAATACGCAGGCTTAAAAACATCGATGTTTTTAATCATCTATAGTTGTGAAACTATTCCAGTAACCTCTAACATAAGTGTTCACATGCGGCGGCGGGAGAATGGGGCAATTTCATGCCATGGTGGTCTTATGTATTAATTTGTAATTGATGGTTAGTACAATGTAAAAATACAAAACAAAGTGATAAACTTTATTGGATAATACAAAAATAATAACTACTTTTACGACTATTAACAAAAATTCGGCTAATTTGTTTTCCTCATGATGACTTTTACCTTAAAAATGTTAACATTATTGATATGTGAAAATTATTGTAGACTTTAATTATTATTTTTTAATTCAAAAATAAAAGTAATAATAATAAAAGTAAATAAAGTAAGTAAAGTAAACCAAGTAATACATCGCGCTCAAATTCTTAAGTGGGTATATTGGAACTGAAAAGCGCAGGCTTTTTTGAAAACCGAAGGCAATCTTATTTGACTGATGTCATTTGCCCTACCCGTTTGTGAGATCATTTACGTATCTTTCTTAGTATTGTAACCCGTAAGCATTCGTTTCATACAGATTCACATAAATTTGTGTAATTTATAGTTAATACAATTAATTAAGTATTTTAGTTTCACGTTATACAGTTACTATATGTATAATGTTCCTTTCTTTGCTGAAAAAGTAAATTTTGTGGACATGTGATCTTTTAATTTTAAACTATTAAATTGACAGTATGATTATTATTCCATCATAACCCTAATCCGAGCTGGGATGATGTGGGGGAGTGTATTCTACTCTAACCTACAGCCCCTAACTCACAGGGGTGTATCCAGAAAGTATTTTAGAGGGAGGAACCACTTCCATTCGGATCCTCCACACAAAGTTCGTAACTAATATTCTTGTTGTTACCTCTAAACAAACAATATAAGAGTGAGAATTATACATTGAAGGTCGTGAGATGTACATACAGTAATTAATTTGATTAAAATGAGTAACATTACAAACAAAAGGTCGGTGTGAGGGAGGGTTTGTCGCTCTTACACCCCTTCCCAGTGGATCCGCCAGCGGGAAGAACTTCTCAGCGTTTTTGCCAGCGGGAAGTCCTTGCGGACCCTGAAATTACGCGAAACTAAGATTGGGATAAAGAAAGAAGTTTCATGCAGTGTTTGATGTCCTTTCATTGACAGTGCCACGAAACACATGGAGAGTCGGGAACACGCTATTTATCACTACATTCGGTAAGAAGTATAATGGAGGTGGCATTCAGACCTAAGAATTGGATTGAGAAGAGAGTGAGGAGAACAGGGAGGCGCGTGGCCTGTGTTCCATTTTTTAAAATGCAGCACCGCAATTGCTTAAAATGATAACGCAATTCATTAATAAGAGAAGACGATGTTTTTGTTCATTAGTTGATATTTTGGTATTAAAAACCGTTAGTAAGGGGTTGTCTTGTATGTCCAAAGGGGAAAACCAGAATTGTGATAGTATTTTTATTTAATTGGGGCGAATTGCGAAGATTTTAGTGTTTAAATACAAAATCGAACTCGGCGGGAGCAACAAACGCGCTATTCACCTTATTGTGGAAATTTCTGAAGATCTGCCAGCCCAGAAGCTACAACGGACGGAGTTTTGACATATGGCAGCTACTGATGAAACCGTTCAAGTTTGAGTAAATGCATATTAATTGATGTATGGTGCTAACCTAGGCAGACCGCAGACCTTTGTTGCTATACCATCTGTATGAAATGAAATATTATGGGTTCGAATACCATGAAAGGTAGGGTAAATGATCTCTCAGAAGATAAAGCAAATTACCTCAATCAAAAGAGATTGCCTTCAGAATAGCCTGCACATTTTTCAGAATAGCCTGCCACTTTTTTTATTTTTGACTTTTTTTGGAGAGCGTTAAAAGTGACGCCTATCGTTAAAATTCGTCAATCCAGTTCTCAGTATCAAGGATCCGCAAAACACAGCTTCTGACTATGCAAACTGTTAGAGAAAACATGTTAGTTTTTTTTCTATTTACTTAGTAAGACAAGAAAGTAACAAATAGTTCACGTGATTTTCCACATGCTCAAAATTAACAGTACACTTGCGAGATCTCAGGAGCGAGATTTTGACATTTCGCGTCTTTCGACTCCTTTCTGCGTATCGCGGGCCACTGTTCATCGCGGAGCGGCGCGGCGCGGCCCGGAGCGGCGCGGCGGGGGCGTCTAGCGGGACGAGACATACGGCGCGACGTGCGGGCGGGGGTTGCAGGGCGCGGAGCGAGGCGCGGAGGGCGCGCCGGGTGGGGGGGGGGGGGGTAAGGGGCGGGGCGAGGCGGGCAGCGTCTGTGCTTGGCGATGCCTGTCACCACGCCCCGACGCCCTCGCCGCAGCCGCCAGTAGCACCCGGATTTGAATTCGATTATTGCGGGACAGGCAGCTGACGCGGGCCTCCTTTGGCGGATGGGGTGTGGCAGAGGTCACTTGCACCTCTGGTTATCTCCAGGTCGTGGGTACGAGGGGGATGTTAGAGTGAAGAAGGGAAATGAATCCAAAATAAAGGCAGGATCGAATATTGAGATTTGGATTAAGGTAGAGATGAGCAGGAAAGACAACTATGCCGTGTTTGGCCTTGTTAGATGTGTCCATGGTTTCTTTAGATACTCTAAAACTCAGAAAAAGTAAGAAAATGAAAGTTTCGATTTTAACTGAAAAAAGCAAATACGTTTTTTGGGTTATTCTCCTACTGCGTGTGCCGACTGAATGCTCATGACGTCACGGTATAGTACACTCGGCCTCATGCAAGAGTAAGTCCCACCATTAAAGAGACAAAAGAGCCACCCGCCATTGAGTATTTGGTATTCACGTGCTGAGTTATGGACCAACGTGTTCAATATTATTTGCGCGTAATGAAGTATTGTACTATATGTTTACTATGCAATATTAGTGTAATATTAGTGAAGACTGTTATTTAAATATTTAATTAATTGCGCACATGAGATAATTTTATTCATTGGTTCATTGGATTTCATTGGATGATAGAACAGAACGTGATCGCATCTATGGTATATTGCGCCAGTAATTTGAATCGTCTTGGGATAAAAAATGATAACTGGCATTGTGCAAAGAACACTGATTATTGGCTTTTGTGAAGAACTGATTATTGGCTTTTGTGAATAGTACTTTTTGTATTACAAGTAAATATAAGAACAGAAAAATGACAATAATAATTCACCTATATATTTTGTCATACGCAGCTCGTTTTGTGTAAACAGTGATATTACAATTCGTTTTCACACGAAATGGAAAACATCAATCACCATTATTTAAATCTAACATCGCATTTAAACGAAGTTAAAAAACAATTCTTCTTTAACTAATATTAGAAAATAAGAAACAATATTTCTACACCTGACTTCCAGGTTCATCGGGACGGACTACGTATCACAAGCATCTCATGGACGTTCTTGGATTTGGTCCCTAATCGGAGGTGCAACGGTTCGTTCCCGGATAGGATGTACAAAGGGGAATAACAGGATAAGGAGTAACCTTGAAAGAGGCGTGAAGCACTAAATTGATCAAGCAACCATTTGCGCGACAGGGTATGTCAAGCTGTGCCAAATACGGCCACAGAACTCCACCTGGTTTGATGGAAGTCCGATTAAGCTTAAAAAGTTTTAATAAAAACCTGAATATCTATTTTTGTTTTGAACGTCGACTTTTATTGCAAACACCTATATTGTTTATCACTTATTGCAAATATATGAAACTAGTTGGTACATGTAGTTGTGCTGAACGTGTTTGGATACATCAAGCTCATGTTTGATTTTGTAACTGGGATATTTACAGGTGACGAACGGGTCCGTTACAAAGCGGGATTTTATGTGGAAAATTGCCAAGTGCAAATTCTGTGAACGTCTGCCAACATACGAATGACATACAATACAAAACACACGATACACAACATACGATATGAAATTTCATTATTTTTTTCGGGATTTTCCCCCAAACGTATTGGATGCGTTAACATTTCTTTTTTTTTATTAAAGTAGAAACGAATTCTTTCATGTAGAGTCGGGAAGAAACCACTGCATAACATCGGGTTGTAAAATTCATCACGTTGTAAATTCATTTATATTAATTGAAAAGCCAGTGATCAATGTGAAGAAATCTGAAATAATTTATTTTGAATATTGTATTCACTGAAGAGTGGGGTTAAGAAACACTAGTACTTTCTAATGCTCTTACAGGAATTCATCTCATCGGCATGTTAATTCCTCCATATCAAAAAAGAAAGAAAGTTTTTCCGAAAGTTTAAAGAAATAATGCAAACGGCTTGGAAAGCTGCCAATGGAGGCAAGAGACAGAATTGACATAATTATGTTAATGTCTTACAATTTCTTACGCATGCACATAATTTGACGAGTTTCGAAGTAGACGACCTCGTGGCTTGAACCCAAGATCATATAATTTACTGTCTTGGATATACGCATTCTTAATGCAATTCCGCTCGGAACCAAGTAAAATACGAGAAGGTAATGGAGAAATTAATCACTATGCGTATTTAGAGTATTAGCTGGTTGGCCTCGGCACATTAAATTCTACTACACAATCTGTGGTACAGAACATATCAGAAACGCCTCGACAAATTTTCACAATAGAAATAAATCCGGGGTACCATATAAAATGGGGCAATGTTACCTGATGCATAACGAAGTGAGTTTGCTTGTTAGTTTCACAAGCGTGTTGCTGGCAACGTCTCATCGTACTAATCCTTAATGTCGAATTGAAGACATGTCCATTTCCATGAGTGGTATTTGAACATAATTAAAAATAGTTTAGTAAACATTTCAAGAGTATATTTTACTTTTCCCTTAACACAAAGTTTATTTAAAAAAAGACAAACTAATGAAAATGTCATCGTTTACACACTATCAACGTTCAACTTCCATTTTGCAATGAGAAAACGATCTATATGTTTCTCTTGCACGTGCATTTTCTACTCCTTTCTGAGAATAGATATACCTGACTTTCCCTGATCGCTTTTAATTGATTAATTTTTATTTAGATTATTATGCAGGATGCGTGGTGAGCAGCCATTCATTCCGTCACCTTCAAGGTGAAACGATCTATTTATTTTCGTTGAGATTCGAATACCAACACTGGGGTGGAGCTGTTGCTGGCGGGGCGCCATTGATTAAACTGGAAATTGTAGTGAAAAATGCAGCGTAGCAAAGATCAATTGTCTCTCAACAAGCAGCTAAGGCTGCCTAAGAGCCTTGATGGCAAAGCTCAATAATTTCTTAGCCTCGGCTGTAATGTTACTATCCAATATATTGTCTCTGCCGATTTGACAACAGGTCTCGGTATTCGTCGAAAACAAAGGAGTTTTCCAAAGCATTTAACAAAAGTAGAGGCATGGTAACATCCCCAGAGGAATGGGAAAGGGTTTTCCAAAAACGGGTAACGAACTCAGGACGCTAACTTGGGACGCAAACCCAGAATGAAAATCCGGAATGTAAACTCGGGAGGCAAATTCGGAATGCACACTCGGGACGCAGACTTAGGATCGAACACCCGTGAAAAACACCCAGGGAGCAAATCTCGGCTTCAAACTTGGGATACAAACAAGGGATGCAAACTCGGGACGCTCATCCCGATGCACACCAGGGATGCAGAGCAGGGATTCACACCCAGAACACAAACCAGCGAAGCGATACAGACACGAGATAGCAACCCAGGGAGCACACCCAGAATGAACTCTCGGCATGCAAACCCGCGATGCAAATCATGGGATTTCATCTGTCCCTTCCTCTCCACAGTCCGTCACCCGATCGCACAGCGTGGCGCCTTGCACAACGAGCCGTCGCTGTCCCGGTTGTGCGCGTGCGTGACGTGGCGCCGGCCAGCTGGCAGCGGCGGGCGGCGGGTGACAGATGCGGCGGCGCGGGTGGGCGTGGCGGGCGCGCCGCGGAGGCCGCCCACCGGAGGCCGACGCGCCGCGGCTGCCAGCAGCGGTGCCACCGCCCCTCGCGCCGCCGATGGACGCTCCGAGGCGGCGTGGGCGGACACGCCTTCCGCGCGCCTCAACTGCGTCCGGCTAAGCGCGTTGCGGGCCTCTGTTGTTCATAGCCCTGCTTGTCGATGCCTCTGTTGTTCATATCCCTGCTTGTCGATGCCTCTGTTGTTCATATCCCAGTTTGTCGTTGTTTTACGGATGGTTACTGACTGTGTGAGCTCAGATCCAGCATTAATGCTGTCTCTCGGGCATCTCTAAGAGGGATCTAGGGTTCGCGTCCCGGCGGCGGCGAATTTGTGACACTAGCTAGGCAACCAGGTTGAATTCAGCTGCTGTCTGAAGGAGAATTTTTGGGACCAGCTGCCTGTTTGGACGTTTCCTTGGTTATTTTGATCTGTACTAGGTGAGTGCTGGAGTAGTACCCCCACTAACGGGCCATGGACGTGTCATCTTCATTTGCTCACTCCCTAGCTATACACACACACATTGACATACACTAACGTACACTACTCTACCACACATGATGGGTGCCAGTGGGGACTTTTGACCAAGACCCCGCTGGGGGATATAATGTGAGGGGAAATTCCTCGACATGTAGATAAGCGCCAGATCTCATCAATACCGCCGTTTCCCGAATACCGCCATTTTCCGGGGTAAAATATTCACTACACTAATGTTACTAATGACGACAGCAGCTAACATGCTCGTAAAATCAATTATTGAAGCTACTGGTGGACGCTCTGTAACTGAATGGGCTCGCCCTACTGAACTGTCACCCGTTATGATTGCGTCGGTTAAGGGCGGCTTAATCGTCACGCAATGAGCGTCGTATTTTTATCCTTTGAGTCGAGCGAAGTTAATCACATGAGACGTGCAGGCAGATTTTCAACAGGCTTCAAATGTATATCTTCAATATTATAGTTGCAGGAATACCACTAAGAAAGTTTGAAGTTCAACAATTTTGAAAAATCAAAAATTTTAATGGAAATAAGATGTACTCAATTCTTTTAAGTGTCTTTTACACTATTCCAGGGCAAAGGTTTATCAAAAATCAAAACGTTTCAAATTCACAAAGCCTTGATTTCCTTTAAAACAATCGGGGAATATCAATTTTGGAGAAAATATTTTAAATGGTTTAGGCGCTGGCTTAAATAGACAGACAGTCAGGCGTTTTTTCTGTCAATCGAAAATTTCGGTTTGAAGGACCCACAAAACATGAATTCTGAATACAGAGAGTGTTAAAGGAAGTAATTTACTATACGTAGAAAAATCACTACTTTGTTACTAGTGTTCGGCAAAATAATATTATCTGTCCAAAATTGCTTTTTTCGGAGCACTTACGAAGAAGAGAAAGCAAAAACAATGCGAGTGTTTGTAACAGTGTTGTTTACCAGTGTTTGAGAAGTATGGATTGATTGATTCACGGAGAACGTCTCCATGACCGGAATGTCGATTCAGAAATGCTGCTTCCTAAAAAAATACTTGTGCTTCAACTGTCATTCTGTTTCCTGTATTGAGCTCCAAACAAGGTCGCTTGAATTTGCTGCAGAATTGAAAATGTCTCTTTCGGCCTATTATAATTTTGTGATTGCATTCTTTAATGGTTTATCGCATTCCCCTGTTGTGCGGACGATTACATGAGCACTTTGCAAGTTAGATTTCAAGCACAGATAAAATTTTATCATGGTCACGTATTTCCGTTCATGTACAGATTTGTACGACCCTTGGCTATTCTGGTTTAATTGCTTTTCAGATGAATCTACCAATCCGATGTATCTATTTGACGAATTGTAAGTATCTCAAAATTTAGTAATCAACAGAAGGTTTGCAGACCAAAAGATCCATGGTTCAATCTACTGTTCGGTACAAAAGACATTAAAAGGGAGAAGATGGAATGACTAACTCATTGTAGGATAATATATCTGACGAGGTTGGTTCGATTTAACTGGAACAATATTGTTGTCAATATAGTGAAACAATGCTAATGCATCAATCAATAATACTGAAAATGGATTGTCACGATATGCAAATCTTTTCGGGGTTCGAAGCCGATTGGGCCACCCGGTCTTTTGCAGGACATCTCTCTGAATAACAGATGATCCCGGGCTTAGATCCCGGATGGAACAAATACTGGCGCTTGGTAACAATTCAATTTTAGTCCCAAATGAAATATCGTCAGTGGCTCCTTACATCCAAGTTACATTCGTGGGCAGGTTCAAGGGGAAATTCTTTTCTTCTTCATTACGTTTGGCTAATTGGAATGAAATACGTTGATAATTTCATTACCGTTCGTGACCTGGGCAAGGCGTGGTGTGTCCGTGACCCTGGGTTATTTGCATAATAACTCAGACGAGCTGTAACACCGTTTATGTACATGAAGCTGCATTCTTTCTTCCCCACCCTTGTACGCATATGGATCAAGGTCTTCCTGCATTAGTACGATAAAATATGCAGGAGAAACAAATTCAAAGACATTTTATTCACGCATAACAGTGATTGAAAAATGAAATTGAGGTGTATCTCAAAATGGCAAACACAGTGCAAGGTTATCTAGGTAACAGTTTTATAGGTTTATCAAAGACGTAACCAACTAGGTTCTCGTGAAGCTATTATTTTATGGAACATAGAGAAATCACAGTATCCGTGTAATTATTTTTTCTTCTTCCTGTAGGTTTCTCTAACAACTAACGTCTCAGTTCCTTCATAATCCTAAGCATCTCGGTATTTTTCTGAAAACGTTCTCTTACCGTTCTATTCTTATGTACTTTTTTTTTCTTGTTTTCCTCTTACCCGCAATTATTTGTTCCATAATCCTCTTCATACATATTAATATGAATTTCCGAAAGTAATTCATTATTTTGTCAATTAATATAATTTCAGATATTGCACCCTAGTTCCCTTCTTAGGGCATTACGACATTAGGATGTTTCTCACTGCGTCTTCTCTTGCTTTGTTTACTAGACGACGAAGATTTTCTTTTATACGGGGCGGATCACCTAAAATGTTCCCTTTAAATAGCTTCTCATGCTGTTTTCACTAAAATGAACGTATGTAAGTGCCACATAAAATAGTGTATAATAGATATAGTTTTTTTTAATTTAAGAGATATCGCCACAACGTTTTTAAGTTTTCTTTACTCCATACAACACGCGTAAACGGGCGAGTATATACATGTACACTTTAATTTATGTTACATAACATTTTGTTTTAAATTTCGTGTTTTTACGATCACCTTGACTGTTAATATTTTGCCACTGCCGCAGGGAAACGTGCTTCAAGGACTTTCTGTTTTGTAGCGGTGGCTCTCCAGGGTGAAGCATTCACTATAACGAAATTTTTATTTCACTTCAGTTCCCTTTTTGTTCAACAATACGGAATCACTAGGCAAGGAATATGCAAAGACATATTGATGTAAATTCTAGAAGTTTTGAAAAAAATTAATCATATTTGTTTTTAAATTTAACTTTTGATCTTCTCCACCTGCAATAGATAAATTATAAAAATAAGGTAACAACTATATTTACTTTGTTATAATTTTAAAAGTAATAAGGATATTAGGTAATAGGTAATTATATTGTTAGATTTAGTTATTTGGGGAGGCACCTGAATATTATTCGATAGAGTGCGTTAGCGAACGTAGTTACGAGACCACGTACAGTATTTTCAACTCTTA
>JAZDUA010000011.1:1607500-1677500 GCA_038098605.1 Gryllus longicercus | reverse complement strand
ACCACTGATAATCACTATGTTTTAATTATTTTTTGCAAAACATTTCTTAGGTCATCGCAGGAAATCCGCAATGCGCTTAGCCTTATGTGCCAGTTGGTCGCATTTCGTGCGGGCCCCTCCCCTAAGCGTCTTGGCGGTCCCGCGCCCAACCATAGGGTGCGAACGCTCGCCCGTCTGCTCTATCGCGATTTTATTCAACGAACTCCCCGACCGCCCCAGACCCGCGCCCGGCGCTCTCGCCGCCCACTCCGGCCGCGCACGCTCAAATCCAGGAAGATCTGTACGAAATCTCAGGTGGACAAACGCCGGCTCTCGCGGCTTCACGAGGCAACGGCCGTTTCTCTTGCTTTTCTGACTACCGTCTCCTGCGTTTACATAACCTGAAGCGATTGAGCAACTGTGCCATAATTCCGTAATGCTAGTCATTTCAAATAGAAAAAATATTAAATGGAGATAAATAGATAAAAAAAGTGGAAAGTATTAACCTCGTTGAAGAGTGTTGATATTTCTTGATATGATAATAATGTTAATCATTACATAGTGATCACATATGATATTTGAGTTAATGAGTTGTAGCATGGGCGTCACAGCCGCGCATTCGGAGAACGCAACTCCCCCCTTTCTTTTTGGTATGTGGAGTGCATTGAAGAACATAGGAGGGGATTCCGCAAAAACATACTTATCTACTAAATGTGCCGTCCCTTCCCATATAAGTTGTTAGTGACGTCTGTGGTTCCTAACAGGATAATATACATCAATCCATTTCTTTCACCCATATTGCCCCCGTAGAAGTGTATTGCGTTTCAGGACATACAAGAATATTACGGAGGACCTGGGGTTCGTGTCCCGACGGTGGCGGAATTTCACCACTAATTACATAGCTATGTCGAATTCTTTCGCTGTCTAGAAGAGAACTCTAGTGGTCGGCTGCTATGATAGGTAGTTTTCTGTAATTTCTCCGATCAATAACAGGTGAAAGCTGGAGTAGTACAGTTACATACGGGTCACAAACCGCACGCGATCTTTCTTTCCCTTCCTTATCCTTTCTTCTATCCTTCCGCAGATGCACCAGACTCTACGCATGTTAGGAGACCAGACGGGAGGTTCACGCAAGTCCTCGCGTTGGGATCGGGCCCCGCAGGGGAAATACCTGAAGGGGACGCACCCCGCAACGTGCCGTGTAGTTCGACGCTGTATCTCACCGTCGAGTGGGAAGAACACCTCCACCTCACGCGGTAAAATATTCGATACATTAATGGGACTAATGACCAAGGCAGTGGATGTGTCAGGAATCATCAATCAACCAATCAATAACCCTTTTTCTTCGAAAACGTCACTGCGCGGCAGGAATTCACTGAACCGACTTTCGTGACCATGCGGAAGGGATCGCTCGGGAATGGAAGGTTCAGGCTCGGAGTTCAGAAAGTGAAAATATGATTATCGTGCAGCTTCATTGGGAACTGACCCAACATCCTTCTGGAAATGATCGCACCAAAAGACCGATCAGATAATCCGCAATCCGAAATTATCACCTAGCAATCTCTCAGGTCAGCTGCTTGACGTCAAAAATCCACCGAATCACCAAAAAAGAGGTATTAACTTCAGAAAATTACGTTCGTGAAACGTCTCAAGTGCAATCCGATATTACTTAAAAGGCTCGATGGTGTTATCTGACATTACATGCCCCTCACGGTCCTCTTAGCCCAGGCACGTGCGTGCTGCGATCCGCGTCCGTTGGCCCTCCCCATTATCTCGATGACCCGAAGCTCTCCGTTCTCCCTTCCTTTTCGTCTGTCGCAGTGCGCGGAGAATCGCAGGATTTCCCGGCGGCGCAAAAATCAATTGGAAGGCGTTCGCCCGTCGCCTTGTTTTACAGGAGAAACTTTCCCCGACCGACGACTGGGAAGCTGCTGCGTGCGCGAGAGGGCGACAAGATTATCGTTCACTCCATGTGCGAAAAAGCGGAAAGCCACGGAAGACATTTATCTACGAGTGGGCTCTTCTGCTCAATTAGTGCACTCGTGCGTGAGTTTGATACGCATGAGACCTCGTGCTTTGCTGTATACCTTAGAGCACTTCGCTTGAGCGAGAGCAGAGATATGGGTAAACTCTGGATCTTCATTCAAAACAATCAGTTCTTTTCAGTAACTGTCAGTTCACATTTTATTCAAACGTAGTACATAGTGGATAACTGCGCAGGGTAGAAGATGGGGTTGAGTTAAGTCTCACTTGTTAAATCCAACAGTTGTATTCACTGAAAATGGTAAAAATTATTCCTAATACACGTGTATGGCTGTTAAGCTGTTAATTCTTAATATTAAATTATATATTAATATACGTTGGTTGACACCTACTCGATCGTTAATAACTATACACTTTATCTCTCAATAGCCTTAGGAAATTCCTTCCAGCAGACTGATTCTTGTTTATCACATATCTGCTATTCATTGTCACCGTCACGTACTTACCTATGCTATCCACGTCGAATAGACTAATCTCAACTTCATCTGGCTTAAGTTCGATATTTTTAACTTCTCCTACTTCGTATGTTATCCATAAATTTTGTATAATGTGAACAAGAACCGAATAATTCTGGAAATATACATTTTTGGACTTAAGTCGCTACATTCAAAAACTCCTTTTCTTGTATTTTTGTATGGTTCATTTCATTTTACCCTCTGAGTACATCGATTTTTTATATCTTCAAAATACGTTGATAGCTTCTACGGTAAAAATCAATCTTCGTTCTTTGGCGCAGAGGCAAAATATCATTCGTTATTTATAATGATTATTGTATTAACACCAATAATAATTAATACAATAACCGTTCAGTAAAAAGGTTCTATAATTAATTCATATTCACTGTATGGCTTTTTGTTGTCATGCTTTTTGTTGTGTGTCAATCTTCTGGCTGCATATGTTGGAACAGAACTTCATGATTCCTGTACTCTCAGTTTTCCATGGCTTAAAAAAATGTTCTCGAGGTTTCAATCCAATATAAATTTTCTTTAGTATAGTAACATAATACTAATTGCAAGTGTCTGAAATAAATTAGTATTGTCCTAAAGAGACAGCACGGCAACGATTAAAGTAAAAATGAATTGAATTATGATGCCAGGAAATGAGATAGTCTTACGACTGATTCTAATCAGGGATAATACCAACTATAAAGCAGACCACTGACAGGGAAATGGATACAATTGAATAAAACTTGGAAACAAGCATAATTACAAAACCATGAGAAATGCCACCCGCTGTGATATGAGAGAAGGACGGCCCTCAGTTCACAGTCAGGTCACTAAATAAATACCACCTCCCTTTTCTTACGTCAAACACATAAGAAAAAGCGAACATATTCCTCACACACGTGGTCCAAAAACAAATATATACTTGTACTGCTCCGAACAGTGCACGGGCAATTAGGCTTTGACAAGAACTGCGGACGGCCGCTGCGGGTCGTTGCGGCGCACTCGATGAAATTACAGTTTCATCTGACAGCTGCTCCCATAACTATGCAGCGCCGACATCTCATTTCCGTCCCGTTCCTCGGGGCTGCCGCGGCGGAATGTAGTCTCCGGCTGCCGCCCCCGCTCCGCCCCCGCCCCGCCCCCGCACCACCATGCCCCCTTCCCACCCCCTCCCCGCCCCACCCCTCCCCGCTCCGCCTCGCCCCTCCCCCGCCCCGCCCCTGCTCCCGCCTCCGTCACCCGCAGTCGCTCCCGCCGCCACCCACCACGCCCCCGTCCTCACAGCCACCCTCGGATGGCAGCCACGACACGCCCCTCGCCTGGGGACCGCCCCCGCGTCCCGCTCCGCGTAAGAAGCCCGAAATTCTGCGGCGGATTATCCGCTAACTAGACGCGGGACGCGGTGGCGTTAGCGTATGCGGTTGCGAGTCTGTAACTGAAACTTCGCCAACCGGCTGGCCCTAAGATAAAGGCGGTATCCTCCACGGTGAAACATGCCGGCAAGAGCTGTCTCCTTCAAAGCGTTTATCTTTAGAAAAGGAAGCTAATTATGAAGTGCGCACATTTTACCAGCGCCGCGTTTGATTTAATATCCCGTGTCTCCTCCAGTAGGAGAGTTTCTGCATTACAGATATTCATTTTGCAGACTTTAAACAATTGAACCTCATTTTATCTTGTAAGAACCATTGAACCTCACTAGATCAAACTATTAAATACTGGTTCTCAGCATGATGAACAGAATTTAAAAGTATTTCCAATTAATTATCTTTTCTGTAACACGCTAGGGCTGTCCGACGACCAGTTTTCTAAATTAAAAAAAAAAAATGATACCCTGAGATATTGGGGCGAGCTAGTGCAGTAGTGATCAGTCCACTCGATTTTCATCTCTGGGGACTGCAGTTCTAAACTTTTTTCCCGGGTTCACGTGTTTCCCATACCTCTCTTTAATCCGTAGCTTCATTATTCACATCTAGTCCTAGGATTTTAGGACAAATATATATTTAGTTCCTTTAAGAGGATATGAAAAGTAACTGCAGATATTTACGAATTGTGAAAAAATAGATCTACTGAAAGCATCTAACAGTTCTTTAAATGTTCTGAAGAACCGGTTGATTCCTATTTTAATATATTTTGCATAAAACACGTAAATTTGAAGAATGATCTAATTTTAATTACACATTTTTTAAATTTGTTATACCGAAATGCAAATACCGTCCCGAATTTCCTGAAACTCGAATATTCCCTGATCGAATAAACAGCCGACTACGCACTGAAATCACATTCAATACTCCCAACATAAGGAGCTCTGCAAGTCGATATAAAGTGGATGTTTCATGATCGTCTTTGATCATCACGTATTTCTTAGGCAATTGCATCTACTCCCGGTGCAGCTGCGCTGTTGACAAGTAGATGCATATCGCCAGAATTGTCTACACAATCCAGGCGAGGAATGTCACACGTCATGCAAAATCCTACAGAGGAAAAGGCGACGCTTACAAAGTAGGGTCCAAGACTTGAACCTACAGAAAAAATGATCATTTCGAATTTTCTTCTCTGTGCATGTGTGGCTCTGTTCCTGTGCTGTATCAGCTGCATTACATGGTGTGTAGAGGAACAATGTTGAAACCTATTTCAAGTGCCTAAAATGTAATTTTTCATGCCCAGTTGGGTCCATTGCCAGAAGCCATTGCCATTAGATACCTCAATCATCACTTTTGATGATACACGCAAACGCCGCAAGTACTAGAAAACTCGCAATGCTGGCCTTCATACATAGAAAGGGTGCAGTCAAAGTGACTGATTCAACAAAAGGTTTTCTATTTATGAATTTATTATTTACTCGAGTACAGCAGCAACAAAAATGCTGCTGAACAAAACTACACAAAAAGTTTATCCAAACAGTAGTACTTACAATGCTCAACTAAAAAAATATCGAATAACATCCAACCAATTAAACATTTTAGCAAACATAGTCTTCACAAATTCTGCAATAACGTAGTATAGTGTACACACAGTACAACAGTTCTTTACGACGAGAATTTCAAAGAAGCTGTTGCTCCATGATGCAACACCTGAATAGCAAATATTTAATGGCGGGCGATCTTTTGGAGCCTTGTTGTTCCATGACATCAGCTGTGACGGAAGCGGCGACCAGCTGAGTATGACAAGTCGGTGCGCGCAGTATGCGAATAGGTGGTATACCATAACAGAAAACGTGCATTTTTACTTGCAATCGGAACCGTTTCATTGTTTTTGGATTTTTCCCGAGCACCTGGATACCTAACGAAACCATTAGGCACCTCTCCCGTGGGCTGAGTCTGCAAAGTTTTCTTTTAAATTCTGCGCGCACTAGAAATTGTAGTAATACGTACTTGTCTAATCTAACAAAACTATTTACATTACTCACAAAGCCAAAAACTGCTTAGTTTTCTATTTACACATGTTTTGAATTGTAATAGAATTATATGTTTTTGAACCTACAAAACTACCATTTTTTAATTTGAGGTACCTGAGTAGTAATGAGTGAGTAGTAATGAATGAACTGGGTTTATAAAATATTATGGGTTTATAAAATATTTTTACTTAATAAATAATATTTATTTTCTTGGTACAACAACAACTTTCTTGGTACAACCGCTTTTTCCGCAAACTATTTGTCTGCATTTCCAAATAGTGTCGTTTGACATACTGTTTTTCAATAGATTAAAATTGTCATCATTTATATCTGTTGTCATAATTAATGTGATTGCATAGCAATTACAAAACAATCAGGAAAATCAAAAAATTAAACAATCAATATTTCAGTATTCAACCATTGCCATGGTCTTTTTATCTCTAAATAACTATCACATCTCAAAACAATCCTAACATTATTTTTAAAAACACTCTACGTAGCTATTTTTGCACCAAGAGCTTTAACTGGTTCTAATCATCGAGCGGCAACGCCCGTGATACATACTACGAGACACATACGTACATGATGAAGTTATGCAGGTACATCGAGGTCCGTATCGAAGCCAATGACAAGCAACATCGTATAAGTAATATATAAAATACATTAAAAATCAAGTATACCAGTAAATAAAGAGACAACAAGAAATTGAAACAGAAAAGCAATGAAATTGGGGTCTTCCTTCTCTTTAGTGTGAAAATAGGGCGTAACGAAATTGAATGTCGAAAATTAAGTACTTGATTCTAATACGTACAGACAAGAGAGGAAGTTCATTAGATCATGTGTTCGGAAATGTTTAATCATAGATTTATCAGATTTTCTTGTACAAGTACAGGGTGCACAAATCACAATAATAGTTCAATTCGATCTCCACTTACCCCAATAAAATGTCCCAATCGCCCGATGAGGTGCATACAGCACAACAGTCAACCACACTCCGAGCACGGAGAATTCATCTTGCACGATTGAATACAAAGACTTGAAGCGTCCCTGAAGCATAAGCACAGTTGGTTTGGAAGCACACAAATACATCAGAATAAACAAAAATCACATAAAATTAACAATAAAACGTATCAGGAATACATACATCTTGAGATTGAAGGTAATATTCTTTTTATGCATGAGATATGTCGTTATTATGTACTAGTGCTAAGAGTAATTCATAACAATATCAATGTTGTGTTCAAAATAATAATTGATGCAACAGTTATAACCAAAGGCTCTTCCTTTGGTCCAGTGATCAAGATAGCACCAATACTAATAAAATACGTAAAAAGCACAGTATTAGAAGTTCCAGTAATAACTCTGATTTTAAGAATTCCCAAGCGCACATGTTATGGGAATTTCTCTCTTTTCTCTGCATGAAGAATTAATTCCAATTTCCTAAATTTGTTACCCCGTGATTCTTTGTGTCGATACGAGAAAACTATTTCAGCCATAACACAATGAAAAGTAAAGAAAATATACAGGTAATTAGAATGTAAACTAATGAAACTAAAACTAACTGAAGTATCACACGCGACCCAGACATTTATCAATCACAATCATCTATTAGACAATAAAATCAGCGAATTCTATGGATAATGAATTCCCACCTTACCCCACCCTGCAACACACTGACATGGTCGGTCCCAGGCCTTAGTCGCCCAGATACATCCTGACCCCCATCATTCTGCCCTGCCACGCGCTGTGTTGTCTGGCGCCGCGCTTGACCGCCCCGTCCCGCTCCGCATGTTAGCTGCTATCGCAGGAGTTGCGAACGCCATCGCTACTGTGAACAGCTATAATACATTAGCATTTTTTTTACTGTACCTTATTACATATGAAGAGAAAAATGAAAAAAATGTAGAGTGTTTGTTGAGAAAAAATATGTTAAAAAATTGAATTGTCGATATTTTACGTAAAATTACTTGAAAACTAGTAACATTTTCGAAAAAGTGAACAAGAACATATTAGAAGATCTGTATTTAAGGAACAAATTTCGTTATGGTCAAAAGCTCCTATCTTCAACATTATAGTTGTAGGAAGACTTCACCCCCAAAAATTGCCTTTTGCAACAGTAAAAAAACGGGGATCTCAACGAACATGAGACCAGCACCATTCTCTTAAGCATTCTTTACGCAATTCGATGGCAAAATTTAATAAAAACTTAGAATACATTTTGGGAAAAGTTTGAAAATGTTTTTTAGGATTTATGTAAAGTACCCGCAAAAATATAAATATCGTTTTGAAACTCGCAAAGCCTCCAGTTCGTTCTGATCGATCGCGGATTATCAATTTTGGAAAAAAATCGGCTGAACGGTTTAGGTGCTATCGTTGACCACAGATGATACAGTCAGACGCACAGACAGACGTTTTGTCGTCAATCGATTTTTCGTTATCGAAGACCCACGAAACAAGGGTTCTGGCTACACTACGTATTAGAGGAAGTAATTTACTGTATATTTTTTAGGTCCTATCTACCATATACGGTAGTTAGGTGACCCATAGTGGGTTTTCTTGGGACGATGAATTATTCAGGGTGGTTTCCCGTTGCCTTCCCCGAATGATGATGATAATAGGGGGTGAAAGGACGAACACAACACAACCATACCCGAGGCGGCACTCGAACCCGCGATCCTTCGGTCCGAGATCGCTACGGCACTACTGCCTTAGCGATCTCGGCCACCGGATCGGCTTTACTGCATATAGCAACAAGATATATCCACTTTTTCGTTGCCAGAGCTCGGCAATAAGGGCTTTTCTGCCGAAAAGTCGCCGTTTTCCGGGATACGATTACTTGTTTCTTTTCTTACTAAGAATATTTGTGGGAGAGAAGGTAAAAAGTGTACTGAACAGTCCTGGCAAACCCATTGCCCTTGGGCCACATGTGGCCCATCACATTAGGTTCTATGTCTCTCTGGGCGACTTAAATTGCAAATATAGACATTATAATTTCTTCAGAAAGGTGAGATCAATTTCTCATTAATGAAGGCTCGAGATTTTACTTTATGATAGTGTAACAATTAAACGTCATTTATTTTGTACTTTTATTACTTATATTAAAAGCATATTTACGTGTTACTTATGTGCGGCCTCGTAACGTTATGGATTTCACCAAAGTGGCTCGTGAAACCATTTGGGTTGACCAAATGGTTTTGCCAAAATTATACAACAAACACGCACTATGCCACTCGTTCTTATTTGATAGAATGTTTCATTTACATAAAATACTCTTCACCCATTGAATAAAACAGTGAACATTACGTAAACGGTTTTCCCTGGAGAACTGATTTTGCATTCCAAACACATCGCAACACGCCACCTATGCAGTCCAAAAGGAAAATAAATGTCTTTCACGATTTCATTGAGTAATCAAATAGTTATACCATTAAAATCCAGCAGAGAAAAATGAATATAAATTTGGTTTAAAAAGAAATTAAAATGACTTTGATTTAAATCAATCTTGTACGTCAAAACATCAATCAAAATTAGTAACTGAATTGAATCCAGAGTGCGGATGCTGGCGAGGAGTAACGCAGACCCCAAACAAAGTCGCAATCGGTGATGTAAACTGCTCCGTCGCCAAATCCACTCCGTCCTTCTCGCATGGCCGCTATCGTCGCTGCACCCCGGCATCTCAGTCGGCGACGGAAACTCTCGTTCTATTTTTGCGTCTCCCCGGCCGTCGTCGCCCTCTCCCACGCCTCCTCGGTGGCCACATCCAGGGCACGTAACAACACCCACTCACAATTACTCTTACGTAAAAATCTCTTGTTTTCTTTCTTTATTATAACCTACATATACTTACAACGTTGAAAAGTTACTAAGCACTTTAAATTGACAAATTACCAGAACATTATTTTAAATTTATTTCAACTTACTGTAAGTTACTACTATTTCTTATTTTTATAATGTCCCAAGGAAAATTGTTCTTTAGAAAAACTACTTTGCAATTTTTTTTATCTGTAAGTC
This sequence comes from Gryllus longicercus, assembly GCA_038098605.1. Lineage (NCBI taxonomy): Eukaryota > Metazoa > Arthropoda > Insecta > Orthoptera > Gryllidae > Gryllus > Gryllus longicercus. The sequence continues at coordinate 1,667,627 of JAZDUA010000011.1, read as the reverse complement.
AAATTTAAATCAATTATTCAAATTGCCAACGTTGCAGTTTTATTAAGCTTTCATCAGGGCTACAACATAATGACAAAAACCGAAATAGAACGTAATGGACGGACTCTCATTAAAATCCAAACAGTTTGCAACTTCAATAATTGTTTTACACTTGACCTACCTTCTTGAATCCTCCCAATGTAAAGTAATGACGAGATTACGAATTATAACTCGCGTTTATTTGATCATAACATGTTTTAATTGCTTTTATAATATCTTTTGATACGTTTAAATTACTCCACTTTTATAATAAAATATGACCACTAAAAGAACAATAATGATATTTTTAAGGATATTAACTTTTCGTTCATTTCAAGGTATATAACACAAGTACTTCAAGTGTCAAATTTCTGGAAATCCGGATATCGTTACGCATTCAAATTCGAGGAGCCACTTGCTGCATAGGTGATAGTATAACCAGAATATGTGAACATAATTACTTTCATGTAATTATAAGCACGCCAAACATTGAAAATTTCTAGTAATTATAAAATATATTTTAGTAAATGTTGAGTCTGAAATGTGGTTGATTGTTTTATATTAAATCAATAGCGCATTATCTTAAAGAGTAGATCTTACGTATTCTACCTTGACTCACAACAAATAATATAACTCATTACTCTTTTGAGGTTAAAAATATTTATGATGTTGTGATGCGCATTTTAGATTCCTTAACAAAATCTGTACACTAAAAACTAATCATCAGCTGGCAAGAGTGTACCACAAATCCATGTCACAATCAGTTCTCGTCTGCTAGGTCAGTCAATCCCGCCAATGGCGTATTTATATCCGTATTCACTGTAACTCTACCATCAGTCAATGACGACAGCATCGTATTTATATTCTCCGACAGCTCTTATATCATCGCCACTCGCACCCCCGCAGCCGCAATCCGTGCCGTCGTTTTCTTCAACCGCGCGAAGTTCACCGTCGCCGTCGCTGTCGCTCTCGTAACCTCTTCACTCCTGCTCTCTAGCGGTTCTGTGACCGACTTCCCTCCCCCCCCCCCCCACTGCAGTAGACGCCGACGCTTCCGCGTCAGAGGAACTTGACGATCGCCTCCCCCCCCCCCCCGGCCAGCACTTCCAGTGACGACGCAGCGCCAAGGTCGCCTAACCTTTTTGCGCAAATTGGCCCCTTGTTTCTTTCATTCGCCTCTCGGCAGTGGGGGGGGGGGGGGTCGTCGCGAGATGCAAATCGCCGAGAACCTTCGTCGGAGAGGCGCCTTTGAGAATTCGTGACCAAGGAGACGAAAAAATAGGCTGGAGGCCGGCCAGCATGCATGAAAACGAATAATATCTTCTGTGTTTACAAGTCCGGCCCAGTGGCAGAATGTGGCCGAAGATCACTGGCGACCACGACCAATAGAATCTTCAGAAAACTTGGCACGCTACGTTTCCACAGAATAATATTTTATGATTTATTTTAGAAGGAATAGAAAAGTATCTATTTAATCTATTTATTGCCTTCAGACAGAATTTTATTTCACTTGAGTCATGCTCTGAAAATTTATATCGCTTGTTGTGCTAACGAAAAATAGCAGAACCCGCGCCGTTTTATATTAAAAATAGACTTAAAAGAGTACAGTAATAAAGAACGCGTTAATATCAACTTTATTTACAGCCAACGCATTTACGCTGTCACACCGATTTTGCAAGGAACGCTTTCATAATTGTTAAAGGAATATTCTGTGTTCTCCCCGGCGATGTGGGTGCTCCATTTTCATTTCTTTGCCGGTAACAACACAAAAACAGCGCGTTCTGCGCTGGTAGAAAGCAGTGCAGCGCAATTATCATCCACTAGGGAGTGGAAAACTAATATCCACATTCGCCTTTAACAGAAGCAAAGAGCAACAAAAATGTAGAACATTTGGCCGGGGCGGCGCGGCCATTCGCACGCAAATGCACCTAACTTGAAGGGCGGCGCGACATTGTTTGCGGTGATTGCGAGACTTTATAGAGGGCGCGCACGAAAAGCGGTCGCAGCCTCTTTACGACTCGTCCCGTAAAGAAGGGTAGCGCCATCGCTCTTCCGCAGCAGGCCATTTCCAAAATCGAATGGGCGGCGTCGAGGGCGCGGCCGGGAGGTGAGCCCCCAATATCCGATCTCAGTCGCACATTACTTCCTTTGAGGCGCGTCAATCACTAATTCCCACGCGAAAGGCGTGCGAGGCGTGGGGACTGGAGGCTAGGCGGCCGAGGATTGGGATCGGCGATAGGGAGGAGTCGGTGAGGGTGGGGAGTGGGAATTGTGAAAGGGGGATTGGGGAGATGACAGAGGGGAAGAACGTGAGGGAGTGAGATTTGGGCAGAAGACGGTGAGGACGCTTTGGGCGATAACGTGGGGTGGAAACGGTGTGTGAGAACAGGGAGTCAGAACGTGAGTTAGGAAGTGAGGGTGAGGACGTGGTAATGAGGATGTGTGGATGAGAACGTGAGGATGAGGACGTGAGAATGAGGACGTGACGATGAAGACGTGAGGATGAGGACGTGAGAATGAGGACGTGAGGATGAGGAAGTGAGGATGAGGACGTGAGAATGAGGACGTGATGATGACGTGAGTGTGAGGACTGGAGCATTAGAACATGAATGTCAGGGCGAGAGGATGGAGACGTGAGCGCGTGGATGTGAAAGTAAGAACGTGAGGGTGATGACGTGGGATGAGGACATGAGATACAGATGTGGGGGCGAAGACGTAAGGATGACGAAGTGTGTTGGAGATGTGTGAGTGAGGATGCGCGGTGTGAAGTGCGCGAGGGAGGAACAGAGGAAAGGCCGTGAGGGGGGGAGAGGGGCGGTTGCTGCAGGTGGGGGGGGGGCGCAGGTTGAGAAGACGCGTGGGAGGAGGCGTCTATTTGATTGCTAGAGGGGGCGGAGCAGCGCGGTGTGTTAGCGGTGGTGAAGCCAGGCTAGGAAGCGGGTGGGGCGCGCGGGCTTCGCGAAGTAAAGCGGGATCCGGGCCGAGCGGTTGGGGGGGGGGGATGCCGGCTATTCGACGGCGCGCGGCCCATTTTTCTGCAGTCACTCCCACCACTTCACCTCTCTGACCTCCTCTCGTCTCCCCCCATCCCCAGCAGTGCTGCCCCGCTGCGGCCACTTTCCGGCTGCCACGGCGGGCCCGACCCACCCTCACCAGCTCCGTCTTACTCCTTTCTGCCCCGGCAAGACTCCGCTCCTCCTTGCCCCGCCCCGTTCCACCTCGCCCCGCCCGCCCCACCTTGCCCGCCTCGCCCCGCCCAGCCTCTTCCCGCCTCGCCCCGCCTCGCCCCGCCTCGCCCCGCCTCATGTCACTTCGCTCCGCTCCGCCCCGCCCTGCGTCACTCCTCTCTGCCCCGCCCCGCCCCGTCCCGAACCCCCATTCCCGCCAGCCTTGCTCCCGCCGCGCATCCTCGGCCCCGCGCCGCCAGCCCTGGCCTCGGCGCTGGCAACATCGCCTCACACACGACTGCGCCACTACTTTATCAACCCGCCCGCTGCCGCCGCTGCCGCATCCGCCGCGCTCGACTCCCGCTCGCAATCCGCCCCCGCCGCCGACACAACTTTCTGGTATCTGGGGACGTCACCGCGCCTCCGCCACCGCCGACTGCGATGTCCACCCCCGCCACTCGCGCCGCCGTCATTGTCGCTCTGCCCTCGCGCCCCCTCCCCCGCCGGGACTCCTGCGCCGCTCTCTGTCGCAGGCGCCTCGCTCATCTGAAAATGAGATTTTCGCCTGGACGGGGACGAGGCCCGACGGCCTCTGAAGGACGGGTGACGGGGAAAGGGCCACGAGAAAGTGAGGGCGGTGATCCCGGGGCGAGATACCAGTAGAGAGTGACGTTGGCAGAGTAACATTTATACCGTTCGTTAAAACATATTTCGTGCTGGTTATCGTGGTGAAATAAAGGAGTCTCATACCAAAATATTTCATTAAAAAAGATTAAAATCTCATTAAATTATGATTTCATTAAAACAAATTATGATCTGGGAGAGAGAATTGTACACTCTCAATAGAATATATAGGGATCATATTCTCCCGTTTGTCCAACTTCTGAAATGTTTGAGAGCCAGGATTTCAAACTTTTTAAATCAGTGGCGGCTCGTGACTTCAAAAGTTGTTGGTTCACAAAATTAAGCCGGTGTGGTTCACAAAATATCCGTCGAAATGAAGACGTGGTCCCAGTTGTCTCCGCCAACAAACCCAGCCGTACGCGTGACACAGAAGGTCTATACTCTGCTGCGTGCACTTAAAGTCAGAAAAAAACTTCGCCGGGACCGGTAGCAATCACCCCATCATGAAGTATTGAAAATGTTATAATTTGACTCAGACTTTTTTAAGTTGAACAATGCTTGTATAACTATTGGAATTTCTACTTCCCAGTTGAAAGGGAAATTTAGAACACACTGTTTAAAAATTTATATCGCATTTCAAAGCTCTCAAGCATTGCTCACAGTCAAATTGACAGTTCTCTCGTGAGTTTTGGTCTTAACATCGACTTTGCAAAAAACGCTGCATGAGCAAAAGCAATTTGCAGTACTTTCGTGTGATCATTAGTCTGACGATCCTGATTCCTCCCCCGGGTCTTTGAGATGTTGACTAACAAACTGCTTGCTTCTTTGTGCTTCTCGACGCCCCTCATCCCTCAGCTAGCAGTCACTGCTTTGTTGTTGCCATGAGTTAGCACTGTAGCTCTCAGGTATCAGTGCGGACTGCACTACAAGACTACTATCCGTGCACGTGCGGGTTATTCTCTGACCTGCAGTTAATGCAAAAAAATATGACTTTTAGATAATGAAAGAAAATGTTGATGCAATAGTGTGAAACCTTATACAAATCAAACAATAATATTACGTAGTTAAAGAATAGACTCCATTTTAAGACACGCCATTTTCTCAAACATAAGTGTAATATTCCGGAACTGTGACTCTTTATTAATATTTATTTAATATTTTTCACTTAGGCACGCCATCGAAATTCATTTGATAACTACCTATAAATATTTACACCGACTTGAATTATTTTCTATAAATAATCTCGTAATTGATTTGCCCTGCTCCGCTTATATATTTACATTGCACTGTAATATTTATTAGATTGATTTTATTACCATCAAGTTTGTGAGTAGCGACATACAACATGTTAGACATTACCTTGCTGTGTGCGGACGTACTGTCTGTACAGACCCGCGAAGTCTGGAAGTTGTGTTAATTAAGTAATTGTTTGAATTGATGGCAACTGACTATAAATTATCAGCCTTGTTCCAAGAAAATAAATCAAACATTTCTTTAATTCTTTAATATTACAATACTAAATGAGCACATCTGTTTCAGACTTCTATTTCTTCTTTTATAAAAAAACTATCTTTCCTGTACCGGTCAATTTAAAGTTCTTGGCTTACTGATATCTTCAGAGCAATGAAAACTTCTCGCTTGAATCCCGCTTGAAATGTCCACCACTCGTCTTCTTTCTTGATGTCACCTTGTTGATGTCAATTCTATTGTCCTACCTAACGTAATATTTCCCAATATCAAATTTTAATTTGAATGTCTCCCGTGATTCTATTAGTTCATTCCCGGCTCACCGAATAATTGTTCCAATTTATTACATGGCCGCGAAACTTCCCTATTCCATACCACGTGTGGGTATTGTATACTACCTTATGTTCAACAAGAATTGTTCACTTCAAGAAACATCTACGATTTCTCCCTATTCGAATTTCGTTCCGAATATAAATACATTCTAAATTCCAATTAATAGTTAAATTACTTTTAACCTTATTTATGTTCCTGCTATTAGGTCTCTGAAATATCGAACAAAAATTCCGCACTACACACTTTCCTCCTACATCCGTCGCTATGTCTGAAATAATATCGCGATATCCCAATAACGCATGCCATTAAATGGCGTTCGTAACGTACGAAGCTGAAGTGTCTCGGTCGTCTGCTGGCGACAGAAAGAGAACGAACTTGCCTTTCTATACTTTATTGCGCGTCCCTCACACATATTCTTTACATATTACAAGGGGCTTTGCTTTCCCATTCCGGCACGTCCCCATACTCGTGTCTTCTCCGGGCTTGCTTATTTACCCGTCGGCCTGACAACCTGTATGCAAAACACTTTACTCCCTCTGGATGCATATAAATAAAGCGAATCGACATGGTATTTATTATAATATCCCAACGCCGTTCACGTTAATTTAAAACGTGGAAGGCCTTTCTGGTTTATCACAACAAAAATAACAAATGCTATGAAAATTCTATATTCAACTGAAGTGTTTAAAAACCTCAAGAAATTGCTAAACAAACATAGATATAAAAGTCAGTAGTTAAATTCTTCATCCCCTATTCTGTTTCCAGAAACTTCTTGCTATCATCGCATTGCTTACATGAAAGAAGAAGATATAAATTTATATTGCAAACATACAGAAGGGATGTAAAGACACAATCACAATTGTATTTAATCATGGCTGAGATATTTTGATTGGAACTGTCCCAAGCTTTCGTTTTCTGAGCTGTACTATTACCTATTAAAATAGAAAATGAAAAATAAAAATCATCTATACATCTTTTCTTATTCCTTACGTATCAATTTTTATAAAAAAACGTATGGTGGTTTTTTGGATACATATTTTCCCTATATTATTTTTTAAAATTATACTAATATGGTATAGGTATTTTTCAAGCTACCTACTCTTATTTTAAAAAGCTTTAGTTGTTTGAACGGCGGATAATTGGAATGTTGAGATATTTAGAAACTATTTTCCTTTGAACATGGTATTTAACGCTGAAAAATCCGCATTTAAAACAAAATGAATGCTGCCAATTTTTCAAAAAACTCTCTTTGCCTTTTGCTAATAGTACCAAGAAAATTATATTCATGAGGGTTCATTGAGGTATAGAACCACTGTTCTTGGAACTTGGCATTTTTCAGGCCTATTAGCAAAGCTTGAAGCATGCCATATAATAATTAAGCTTTTAAAGGCGTTCATACAATAATTGAATACTTATTTATATTTCAGATTAAATCATTCAATTGAAATGAACATTTCTTATTTAATACACTAGTAATAGTCAATCAACTGTTTAGATCTGGAACCTAAAAGTTTTTAGGAAAGTAATTTTTCGTAACCATTTGTTTCCTTCTAGCCACTCTGCGAAAAACTCAAAAAATACGTTTCACTGCCTTTCTTTAGCCGCAACGCCGCAGGCAGGGGAGAATTGCGCTCGTTGGCTCCCGTTGCGGGGGAGGAGAGTGGCGCCGTGCACGAAGGCGGCCCGGCTCCCCGGCTCGGGTGCTGGCAGCGCGTCCGCAAACGAGATACAAACAGCGTCGCGTTCACGCCTGCCTTAATTTGACGGCACACGGCGCCTGCTCCGCCCACGGCAGCTCGGGGACGGGAGCGCGGGGTGGGGCGGGGTGTGTGTGGGGGGCGGTGTCGAAAGCAAGGTAGCGGCGAGGAGGTGAAGTTGGGTGGCGGCTGTGGTGACAGGACGTAGAGGTACCGGTGCGGTCTAAGGTTTTCCTCCGATTCGCTCGGTGGCGGGACGGGGGGGGGTGACGGAAAAAGGAAGGTGTGGGGGGCGGTGTCGAAAGCAAGGTACAGCGGAGGAGTTAAAGAGGGTGGCGGCTGTTGTGGCAGGACGATGAGGTACGGTGCGGTCTAAGGTTCTCTCTCTCTCAATTCGCTCAGGGGTGGGATGACGGAAGAAGAAAGATGTGGGGGCGGTGTCTAAAGTAAGATTCTGGAGAGGAGGTGAACGAGGGTGGCGATGGGGAGGGGGGGCAGCGAAAGGAAGGTGCGGGGGCGGTGTCGAAAGCAAGGTACGGTGGAGGAGGTGAATGGGGTGGTGGTTGAGGTGGTGGAACGATGGGGTACCGGCGCGGTTTAACGTTCTCCCTCGGTTCCTTAGTAAACAAAAGGTAGAGACATGCCGCAGCTGGTCACGAGACAACCACTAGATTTATAGCAGTGAAGATTAAAGGGGCGAATTGGAACTCACAGGGCTGCTAGGAGACGCTAGCTTATACGATATCAGATTATATATTTTTTGCTTTATGCCTAACAGCGAAGAATCATTGGTATTCTCAATACTATTTACAAACATCTATTTAAATGTCTAGAATAAATCCTATCAATTATTGATCGTTATAAACAACTGATAACTCAAGAAGTAAAAAATCCAATTTTTGAAACATGGTACTTTAATTTGCTAATACAGTTTCCTTGTTCATGGATATCTATTAAGCCAAAAAACAACAATTGTTTGGAACAAACGTGGTGAGAAACTTAAGAAGATTATTTGATTTGTGAGATACGTATTTTTCCCGCAAGCTAATATGGTTTTCAAGCAGTGGGGTCAACATTCACACTTTTTTTTGGAGTTAATTATGACCAGTCAGAATCTAGTCTACCTTCTAATATACCCTAGATAAAAAAAGGCAATAATCTTACCAAATATTAAGTAAAAAGTAATTTTAGCTGTTTAGTAAGTAAGTTGTTCAGAAAAAAGTTAGTAATTATTTAACATTTTAATTAAACAGGAAAAAACACAAAATAAAAACCGCAATATAAAAAGTGAACATTTTCCCATAATTCTGCCTTCAATTACTAGATAATAGTTAACAAATCGCGACCAATTTTTCCCCTATGTATTCATGTATGGATGATTTCAATGAGGTGCCTTTCTGCAGATTTACAGAAAATAGTTTCCTTCTCGAAACACAAAAGTATTCCAAGTATCCCTAGACTGGACTAAAGAAAGTATATTTTAGAGTTGCAATTTACAGACACAACACAGTTCCAATGATTCAAGCAGCGCATGCAGAACGTTATTTGAACTCCTTGGAGAAGGAGGAAGAGGCGAGACGTTTTGCGATTGTCAAAGAAGGGAAAAAAGGAAGAATCAAAATTTAAAAAAGGATGAATATCAGATGCCTAACTTTTCATCACAAAAGAAGAAACGAGTATTCGCGAGATTCTATAATTCCTATATTATAAAATCATGCAATCGTCAATAACATTATTTGCGTCGATGATAAAACTTTCCCGCAAACGAGCCTCAGGGCATCTCTTGACGACACTGCAGTGTCTCTGATTGGGAAAACCTTGGGTTAGAGTCCCCACGGTGGCAGGATTTGCAACACTAGCTAGACAGCTAGGTCAACGTCAGCCACTATCTGGTGGAGAACTCTTGCGGCCGGCTGCTCTCATTGGTAATTTTCCGTGTATTTTTTCGATCAACACCAGTCAAATGTCGGCGCAGTACCCTAACGAACTGCCCAGAAAGCGCGCGCGATTATTCCTTCCTCTTCCTTGTCTTATCCCCAAACCTTTCTTACACACACTCTTACTGCACTTATCTACCGCACTTCTCGGGAGACCAGTCGGGAGCTTAGTTTGTCCCGGCTGGGGCGGTGAACTGGCTGCTTGGGGAAAATCCTCGCAAGCCGATGGAAGTCGGCGCCGGATCTCGCTGCACCGTTGGAGAAGTTCACCCCTACTTACCTCGATAAAATCGTGCACTACACATACGAGACTAATGACTTTAGTAGTTGACGCGCCCAGAATCACTAATCAATCAATCAATCAATGATAAAACGTTATAATAATGACAATACAAGAGAAAAGTTTGTAGTTATATCTAAAATACGAAATTAGAAAAATCATTACTTCATACACTATTTCATTACCATCTAACAGAAATGGCACTCTGAACCTAGGACCAGCAGGGTTCTCAAGAACGGGCCTTCGTTGGACAAATCTCCTAGGAATGGATGGAGCTCGGAGCGCCCAAATCTAGAGCCCATTTTGTGATTGTACCACCGTGGGACGCGAGGCGTCCGGCGGCGTCGGGCCGTTCGCAAGTCAGCGACGCAGATCGGCAGGACGACAGGGACGGCGCGGGACGGCGTGGGACGACGCAGGTCGGCGCGGGACGGCGTGGGACGACGCAGGTCGGCGCGGGACGGCGCGGGACGGCGCGGGGCGTCGGCGGGGGCTCGGCTCGGCTGCGGTGCGGCCGTGAGTAGTCTTCTGGAGCCGGCAGTGGTGGCGAAACGTCGGCGCGAGGAGACTTCCCACGGCTCACCGGCCCGCGGCGACCACGCCCACCCAGAGCGCGCCCCTCGGCGCCGCCACCCGCACGCCACGCCACGCTGCGCAGCGCTACGCAGAGCAACGCAACGCAACGCAACGATCAATGATGCCTTATTCCTCGTAGCAAGTCTCGGGTCATCTGGCTTCTTTATCCGCACAACCACGCAATTTCTTTCACCATCTAGCGGAGAAAAAGGTAACACTCGGGCAATTTCATTTTAACTGAAGGGCTTCTCTTAAGGTAATCGAGTAGTTGATCGGCAATCAATGATGCCTTGTTGTGTGTGGTGAGGTTCAGGTCATCGGCCTTCTTTCGCCTAACCATATAAATTTCTTTACGTTTCTGACGCCATCTGGCAGAGAAAGAAGGTATCACTCGGGCGATGAAACAGGCGATTTCATATTGGCTCTTTTAGGGCAGTTAAGCATCAATTAATGTTGCCTTATTTTACGTGGTGATGCTGAGATCATCAGGCTTCTTTATTCGCCTAACCATACAAATTTCGCTACGCTCGTGAGAGCATAGGCTTCCGTGGCCGGAGTAGGTATTTAATTGGCGACGCCGCGTCCATGGCAAAGGTGCCGACGTTTCGGTCGCCATTATGCGACCTTCCACAGCGCGTAATCTTCGCTAGGCTCCTTTCATTCCCTAGCAGAAAAAAAATAATCCATTGGGCGATTTCAATTTAAGATTTTTTTACGCATGAGTATCCTTCACATGCAATGAATCTGTGACGGTTGGCTTTACTGCTCCTTCAAAACAAGGTGGAGACGTTTTTCGCCCTTAAAAATCTACGTCTAGTTCGCAAACCATTACACCAACGAAGCCTCGAATGGCACCGCCTGAATGGGCTGGCTCATCATGAACGCGGCCGATGGGTGAGCCGCAAACTTTTTTTACAATTTATTTCTGCTTGGCCAGCAGAGCCTCATTATCCGAGTTTGATACATTGGTTGGAATTTAAAAGTTAATTATTGGTATTCGATTACATATATGATTGCACGAGTTAGTACATTTTATGTGAAAAGTCACTTTTGACGATTCAAATCATAGCTGGTAAAAATACTTAGGAGTACGTTTTCCTTTTGTTCTGTTTATAGTGCAGACTTTGATCGCCAATTCTGTTATGTTCGGTGAAATACATGAGTGGAATAATGTAGTAAGGAGTTTTCTCATGGAAGCGAGAAGAAGAGTAAGAAGAGTAGTGCTGAATTCTTTATGTAGTTGAGAATTTGGTATAAACCAGGTTACTTTTGTAATTTTTCAGAGGAATTTATTTTAGAAAATCTTCACATTTTACAATATTGTATTTTCTTGTCGGAGCTCAGACAGAAGAAGCGTAAGGGAGGATTCGTCAGATCATTGACACAGGTAAACTGTAACCTGATTGATTGACTAGCAATTTTGGGCGTGACAACTGCTAAGGCAATACTCCCATAAGCGTAGTGCACGTTTTATCGCGCGAAGTGGCGGTGATCACTTCTCTCTGAATGGCAATATCCGGCGGCGACATGCCCGTCGGCTTGCGAGGTTTTTCCCCAACCAGGGGTCTCCACCAGTGGGGGCCCACCCACGCCGGGATCAACTCTAAGCTCCTGACTGGTCTCCTGACATGTGTGGTTGTGTCATGCACGTAAGTGTGTGTGTGTGTGAGTGTAAGTAACGGGTGAGAATAGAACAAGGAAGAGGAAAGAAAGATCGCGCACAGTCCCTTGCCCGATTTTAGGGTACTATTTCGCCATTCACCTGATGTTGATCGAAGAAATCACGAATAACTACCGATCAGAGCGACCGGGCGCTAGGAGTCTCCTCCAGAGAGCGAATTGAATTCGACCTAGCAGCTAGAGTCGAAAATCCTGCCACCGTCGGGACTGGAGCCCTAGGATTTCCGGGACAGAGGCACTCAATTGATGCTCTAAGCCACCTAAGACTAAAAAACACATAAGAAGTATCTTAATCAGAGAGGTGATGTGTTTGAGGGGATTGGGTGACGTTATTGGTCTTTCGATATTTGGTTTCCAAATGAGTCTTCTAAGTAATATATTACATATTTGACTGGTTTATCCCAGTAATATCACGTCCACACATGTGCTGTGAGAAAAAAGGGCAGATACTTTTTACTTCCATTTGAAAAAAGGGGAAAATCTTAATTTGTTTACTCATACAGAACAAAAAATTATAAGCTAAAAATTATTCTCTGATGAGTATTGTACTGTAATAGTTTTCTGGCACTAAATTACATGGTAAGATTTAATTACGTTTTAAAATAATAAGTATTTTGCCTCACAATAACATTCAGGATTATATGTATGTTCACAAAAAAATGAATATACTATTTATTGTGCCTCAAGTTGAAAGAGATTGAAAAAAACCGTTGTATGAAACTGTAAACGGGAAATGGATTTCAAAATTGAATGATATCCTGTGAAGAATTGTACGATCGAAAAAATAAACTTGCATCATATTCGAAAAATACAATGCCAATGAAAAACAATAGGCGGATGCAGAAAGAAATATGTCTGTTTATTTGCTGCTTGTTTTGGAGGGAGGTGGGGTACCATTTGTAAACATGGTCTGATCAGATTGCAATACTTTAACTCAACCGCGAATTGTATCCATTGAGGATTTTGTAGGAAAAGGAAAGTATTTTCAAGTTCGTATTGTTAGACCTGGTCCCACGTACGCACTGCCGCATTCATTAATTCTGTTAAAACTATTGTAGGAAGGGGCTCATCGAGAAAGTAAGTTTCTCCCAGGTCGTCCACAAAAATGAAACACAATTTCACGGGAAAACTTTATTGTAGTAAATGCATGACATGCTGTATTACGTTCACATACAATCTCCACCAGAATTGAGTCATTTGTCGTATCGGGGGACCAAGGTCGTAAATGTCTGCCGCATAGGAAAGGCACTAGTATTTGACAGCCTCGTGCAACTCTGCATCTCTTTGGTACAGGACAGTGATGTCTTGAGGTGAGAAAATGTCAAACTCTTCGGGCAGCATTGACTGGACACACGTGACTTGTCTTGCAACAAATCTTCAGCAGCAGTAGCTATGCTGGGAGTTGTTAGACCTTTCATTTACTTTCAGCATACTCCCACGCGCCTTTTTCAACAATATTAAATGCGTTAACAAATCTATGTAACATTTCGCTTTGTTACGCAGGAAGTAAACGACTTCTGTCTTTTTTGACGAATGAAATTTTACTTTTCTCAAAAGAGTCTTTTATTCGAAATTATTTATTTATACAAAGTTTAAACAGTGCGTGATGTTATTGTTTCTAGAGGACATTTCAAACCTAGCACACTCGCTTATTATTTATAATACCGCCACAAGCTACAAAAACAACAAACAATTAGTGCACCAAACAATTAACGCTGTAGGTATATAAATCACTATAGCGCAAGTATACCTTCCGCACAAACTTGACCCTTAGTTTCCCTCGGGCTTACGAGCCACTGCGAGAGCGAGAGGGGCGATGAATATTAAACTGGCTCGACTCCACAAATGCTATTGCAATCTTATTCGTTACGTGATACTCCGGATAACGTACCAATACGCGGCTTTGGGCACGCGAGAAGCATTCACAATTGCGCATTGACATTCTTCCGTTTATTTCTGTACCTCCTGGAAAGCACACAATAGGAAGAAGTGAACTTAAGTCTATCGGTTCACAGAGGATTGAAAACAACTTAACGTCTGTACTTAATGGCAATTCTTTTGATGTAAAGTGTATCTCCAGCAGGTAAAAAATATGTGGGTCTTAATATAACAAAGAATTTTCGTTTATTTGCTGTGTCAATGCTTGATTCGTTTTCAATATTTCACTACACTATTACTATGAAAAATTGGATTGCCTGCAGATTCATTCAAATAAAGGGAAGCTGGACCCTCGCATGTCATTTCATTTTTACTTTTACTGTATCTTTTACTGTACATTTTTAGCGGATCTCGTATTGTTGCTTCATCACGAACGTGTTTGTCCACGGCGCTTGTCACGAACATACATTTCACGGAGGCAAAATGAACGGAAAAGAATGAGGCGAGTGTGCGAGCACCCTTTCCATATTGCTGGCGCCTGCAGCCAGTTCGATGAGACAGGTGCCGCTTGGACCTTGACAGCGGCGCCTGCAGCAACCATCTGCGACGCAGGGGCAGAAGTGGCCGGACACGTGAAGGCAAATGCGCTGGGAAAGGTTGTGACTTGAAACGGACAGCGGATCTATCAGACCTTCAATTCGATTTATATACCAGCGCACAAAAGATTATTTTGTTTTTGAGCTCCAAGGTATTTAATGGTAGAGAGGACATATCTTTACAGAATCGCCAATCACGGAAAATCGGAAATACTGAACGGTACATTTAAAAAAAATAGTCTGTTTAAGAAATCAATAGTTTTGACTTATAACATCGAAGGTACACTACGCAAAGAACGTCTCTTCACACTGAGAAAAATCAGAGCCTGCTACTAAAAATTACATTAATGTTGGTATCAATAAGATCACTGGGAAACAAGTGAAGGGAACAATGGTTCCTGCATCTATTATGGAGCGCTTTTTATCAGAATGGACTGTTTTGAAAGCTAGGGCTGGCAGCACACCTGAAGGTTCTGTGCTCGTTGGGTCCTTGAGCATACTAGACTCTTCTTCCTCCATTCGTTCGTTTCCAATTGGCTAACTTGTATATGGCTTCGATGCTTCTTTTTGTGATGTTCTCGTGCGATGAAAACGAAGTGCGCCACGAAAATTAATTGAAATGAAGAAGCGCAGTGATATGTGCTCTTCTGTAAAAATTTTTAATGAACATTACACTGAATTTAGTTTTTGTGTATTACGTTTATTTTAAAACCGAGTCTTGAATGTGAGATGCGTACTGATGTCGGTGCACGTGTTTCCGGATCCTGTGTTTCAATGTGAGAGCTGTGCTCGAGAGCGTTTCGTGGTTCCGTTGTGAACAATGAGAAGCCAGAGTGGGTGCAAAGGGCATCCTCCTCGTTCACGATAAAGGAATGCATTGGCATGCAGAACATGAGTGACAAATAAAGCAATTATTAAGTTACATTTGAGTCATGAGAGCATAGTGCTAAATATTGATAGTGGGGGTGCTATAATTATAAATACAATCCTCTTGACTACAAAAATGCATGAGCCAATCGCTATGGAACGACTATAAAAGGTATTTGAACGTACCTGAAAAAATACTTTTCTTTCTATTTACATACGTGGCAGCTATCTTTTACTGAATATAAGAGTATTTTATGACAGTTTTCAAGATACGTAATTAAATATCGGTATTTCCCGGACTCGCGTACGTGCATATACCTCAAGTGAAACTCTTATTGAATTGATTTGATGCCTTATTTTACGTGGCGAGACTCAGGCCATGAGGCCTGCTCTTCCGTCTGACCACGCAAATTTCGCTACGCTCCTTTCACCAACTAGCAGAGAAAGGAAGTATTTTTTTGGCGAGAAAAAGACGATTTGAATTTAGCTCAGAGACGTCAGAGGATCTTTTACATGCAAGTAAATCTACAAACATGGGACAGCCGGCTTTATTTCCCCTCCGAAGGAAGGCGCACGAAGGATTTTTTCGCCCTTAAAGTCCACGGCTTCGATTGGGTTTGAACCCGCCAACTTGGGTATACCAAACCGATACGCTAACCGTTGCACCATCGCCGCGCCATCGCACGGTGGGGCCAAATGCCAAAAAGCTGGTCAAAAGTCGAAAGCGTTGTACGATTTGACTGAAACTTTGTATTCAGAGGTTTATGATCATTCTAATTAATAATCTGTAATAAAAATTCCGAAAAACAAAATGGCGGACCAATATGGCGGATAAAATTATCAAAATTTTGTATTTTTAACACAAAATGATCATACTTATAAGTAAAAATGAGTTCATTCGGGTTTTTAAGGATGCTCATTAATAATCTTGAATGAAAATGCCAAAAAAACAAAATGGCGGACCAATATGGCGGACAAAATCATCATTTTCTTCATTTTTAACACAAAATGATCGTGTTTAAAATTAAAAATGAGTTCATTCGGGTTTATAAGCATGCTGATTAATAATATTAAATAAAAATGCATAAAAAAACAAAATGGCGGACCAATATGGCGGACAAAATTACCATAAGTTTGTATTTTTAACACAACATTATTATGTTTATAAGTAAAGAAGAGTTAGTTTGAATTTTTAAGGATGCTAATTAATAACCTCGAATGAAAATGCCAAAAAACAAAATGGCGGACTAATATGGCGGACCAAATCATCAATTTTTTCCATTTTTAACACGAAATGATCGTGTTTATAATTAAAAATGAGTTGATTTGGGTTTATAAGCATGCTGATTAATAAATATTGAATAAAAATGCTAAAAAAACAAAATGGCGGACCAATATGGCGAACAAAATCATCAAAAGTTTGTATTTCTACATGTTGCACGCGCTACGAAAATTTGTCACAGGCACTAAAACGGCAGCTACGGGCAGCTGTTTTTTTGTGATTCTCACAGAGAATAACATTTCGAATAATGTCATGTTAAGTTTTTAGCCCCGCACGACGGTGCACGTAGTTATTTTTCATTTTAAACACAAATTTTTGATTATAGCATTTTCATTTTTCGCCAACAATCAACGTTAATTATTACATTAACAAATTATTTTTAAAAAAAATTAAGTATACATATTATGTTTCTACTTACTCTCAGGAATAGATTCCATTTTGTTTTATTGAATTCGGCCGACTGCACGCTTCTCTATCCTTCGAAACACAAAGGTTCTGAAAACACGTTTCACAGCTGACCGATATCGATCGCTCGAGGCCCAACTTTGAACTGATCTCTTACCTCAAGTATAAGAGAGAAACCGTTACTAATTGCGGAATTCAACGGCCCAAATACCAACCTATTGAAGTAGCAACGACAAAATCCCTATCTAGTAACTTTTTTTTTTGGACTTTTGGCCAGCTTTTTGGCATTTGGCCCCACCGTGCATCGCCACTCTTAGCATGTCTCACTTAATGTATGTCTTCTTCACGGGAGCCGTAAACAAACACTTTACGGAGAGGCGTGGCTGAATAGCTGCCGCGGCGGAGGAATACTTCTCTGAATTACACGCGATGTTCATTTGTTTAGAGAACTGTCACTTTGGCTCATTCTCATAAAAATCGCTCTGTGTGATAGTGGTGAACATGGAGCTAGGAATACAGGGATATGGCATGACGTCCCAAACTGGAAACCACCGATCTGCCATATTGCTGTGACCAAAACGCTTGTTGGCGTCCTCGTCTTGGGGTGTGTTATTTGCAATATTTTTTAATATTTAACAGTTATTTATACGATTAGCAAGCTTTCATAACAGTTATTCGTGGTTTCGTGTGTGGCTTACTACAAATCGTTTGAGGAAGGCGTGAATTACTTTTCTCATGTAAGTAGTTACTTTATGTGGTTAGGAGAACATAGTAAAATTTGAAGTTATTGGTAAATTTTCGTGATTTTTCTCTTCACAACAAAGAGAAGAGCACTGTGGATTAGTTGTGCGAAAAAACAACTCGCAGTGCAGTACATACAGCAAGTTATGCTCGGTTCATTTTCCAGAATAGGATTTTGATAGAACTTCTTTATGATACGTATTCTTGTGGTAACTCACTGTTCCAACATTTTTAGCGGATTTTCTACCACATCTAAGAGAAGTAAATTGTACAGGAATAAAAATTCACTTATTATGTCTTCAAAGAGATACCAAACATTAATATTTTTGACGTCTTCTACAAAGAAAACCGAAAGTTTTGCACAATGTTGACATCAATTATATTACTGGCCCATCTACGAACTTTAAACAATGGGACCGTGCTCTTTTGACTTCAAATAAGGGTACTTAATGTTTATGTAAGGAAATTGTGAAATAAAAAAGTAACAGTACAGTGAGACAATATGCTTTTCTTATGGTTAGTATTGTAGCCAGACCTTGAATGTTATTACACTAATTCTAAGAATATTTCGTAATAATCTGTGCATCACATGCTTCTTCAGAATGTCAGTAGGGTTAAGTTCTTATTTATTTGCTTACAATTTGTGAGAGATCATGTGATAAATTTCAACGGCAGAACAAACACATTTAGTAATGTAGTAATCTTAACGTTTTACGTTTGAGGTGAATTTGCATTTCACGCACTGAAAATACTTTATAGTGACACCACAATTTGCAATGAAGCATCTCCGTTTTATTCATTGTACTTCTCAATATTCCAAAATTTCATTGAAAATGGAATTTAATAATCTTCACCCATTTACTATCGTGTTTGACAGACGTGTTTTGGGCACACCAAGATGGTGGACTGGCTTCTCCTGCGGAACATGGCAGAGGTTGGTAATGCCACCTACATGTTTACATAGCTCCATGAAAGCGAAAATGCAACTTATGTTTTCTTTTGTTACAAGTTGCAGCTCGCGCAACCATCAAAATGTATGTAGCACCAGCAAGGTGCTTCTGCGGAGAGACTTTCCTTTATATTTTTCCTTTCCCATTATATTTTTTCAACTGACTGAAGATTGAACTTAAAGATTCACTTTAGGTAAAACTACTTTCATAAAATATATTAATTTATTTTATATTTCCATATTACTTCTAAATTGTATTTTCTACGTAGATGTTGATTGACTGACAAACACATCTTTTAGAGTTTAACTCAAGACAATTTAGCAAAACCATGTAAACAGACACATACCAATGCCATTCCGATACCCGGAATGTCATTTTGGAGGGAATCAATTGCGATCCCCAGAATAAATAGCAATATAGTGATATAGAAGCAACATTGCATTTAATTAAGAACTATTGCTTCATATATTTTATTGATATGTTTTTTTCTGTTAATTTGTGTTAAAATATTTTCAGTTTTTGAACGTTGGCAAACATTTTGCGTGGAGACACAGATGGTACTCGTAATGTTTCTTTTTTGTAGAACCATTTCAAAATTCACTATTCTGGTCCAAATGCACTACTGTTCTCTATATTGGCATATTCTACAATAAGATTATAATGTACTTGAGCAGGCCTGGCTGAAAGAGAACGTCGGAGTTTTGAAAATCCATTACTCATAGCGAAGGTTTGGAGTTTTTTTTCTGAACATTTGAAAGGCGCTTACAGACAAAACTATCACTCGTGAGGAAGAAAGGTAAAAAGGAACCTAAACGATGAATGAGTAACTCCGTACCTACCTACAGAAGGGAATAACTAGGCCATCGTTGGTCATTTTTATTGATAGACTACTGTAAAATGTATTACAATGTTGATAAGGAAGAACACTCAATCAGGGAGGCGTCCATGAAAACGGTTGGCTGAAGTACACATTTTACAATTTTAGTATTTAATACACTGCCCTCATGTACGTGTATTGACCTCGTAGACACTTTGCTCTCAGCAGCCTTTCGTAAACGTGACTTACATGGGAATGCCCTGACCCTAGTTTGAAGTTTTTGAATGTGATAACCATACCAGATATGCCCTCATTAGGGGGTTCCGGAATGCCGTGTCACTCCCATTTATATGTGACAAATTTCCCTTTTTCTTTTATCAGAAACAATTCACAATAACTGCATTAAAAATCAAGGTGGAACTTTACACATCTT
Organism: Gryllus longicercus; assembly: GCA_038098605.1. NCBI lineage: Eukaryota > Metazoa > Arthropoda > Insecta > Orthoptera > Gryllidae > Gryllus > Gryllus longicercus. The sequence goes on along the minus strand of JAZDUA010000011.1, from coordinate 1,647,879 downwards.
CCTCTTTAAACACAGATCATAATTTTTTGTTTCTCAGAAAAAACCGTTTAAGAGTTGCTCATGTTTTTGCAATTTTTTCTGCATTTTCGATTTTACAAATCATCATCTACACAGGTCATTGCAAAATCCCCGAGTTTAAATATGCAGAAGAGTACATTTGAAGATTTGTAAATATTTCTGTCAATTCTCTCTCATAGGTTTTGGAGAAAAAGATAAATAAGTAGTGGTGCTAAACAGCACATACATTCTCCCATTCTTTGTAATAGAAGAATCTCCATAAGTGTTTTCAACGAGCAAACATGTTTTTCCACGCCAGAAATCGCACTCAGGCCTTTCGAGCTAACTCGAGCTGCGCTTTACACCACGTGGATGCTCCGACGTTCTCCCTTGCGCCGACGCTTAAAAGTCTAATTGTCTCCCATTATTCCAACTTGCATTTTTCCAAAACTTCAGAGAGTTTAACGAAAATGAGGTTTGCATAATTCTTTTAAGCGTCTTTTTTTACCCGTAGAAACAAACTAAAGCAAATAGTCAGGTGTGGTTTTTAGAATTTGTTAAAAATATTGCATTAATTTCAAGTAGAAATTAAGCAAAACTATTGTTTTTGTTTGTTTTAAAATGCACAAGCTATTTTAAGAGTTCATTTTTTAGCACAGTTTTGGTTTAAGACAAAATTCTCTACCTTCAATTTCGTAAGTTTCAAATGTTACGTTTTTGCAATGTTCGAAAATGAAGAATGTGTCAAAATGAGACTGGCAATCCTGTTTTACCGTTCTTTGATACATACAGTAGAAAATTTAAAGAAAAAAATGCAGCAGTTATTTTGAACAATTATTTTAAAATTGTTTATATTTTACGCAAAATTACTCAAAAACTACTTATATTTTCAAAAAATTGAACTTCATCTTATTTAAAGGTCTATCTTTAAATAAGAGATTTCATATAGGAAAAATATTTCTTCTAAATATTGTAGTTGTACACAGACACCGAAAAAAGTTTGAACTTTTACAATTTCCAAAAAATTAGAGATAAAAACGAAAATACTACCTGATCCAATCTTTTTCGCCCTTTACGCAACTCGAAGACAAAGTTTAATCCAAACATTTGAAGTCATTTCCGAGAAACTTTTGAAACTGTTGTTGAGACTTCACGTAAAGAATACCTACAAGTTAAAATATCAGTTTCAACCTCAGAGGGCGTTAAATCGATCAAGGAATATCAAAGGTTTGGCCAAATTAGCTGCACGATTTTGGATGTAGTGTTGACTACAGACAGACAGAGTCAGTCAGTCAATCAGACACACGATACCAGGCAGACAGACAGGCATAGACATAGACGGCAGACAAACGACCCAACACACGAGACAAGAATCAGACACACGATACCAGGCAGACAGACATAGACAGGCAGACAAAAAGACTGACGTCATGGATTCTGGCTAAGCAATGCGAGGAAGAAGCAATGCGAGAATTACATACAAGAACAAGATTTGCCTACTTTTCAGTTACCAGAGCCCGATAATATGAGTTTTTGGACGAAAATTTGCCATTTTTTAGCATACGATTAAAATAATTTCTCTTCTTACGAAGTGAGGGTGGGAAAGTAATATCATTTAACTAGTGATGCTAGATAATGGCACAGACTTTTTCGTATTAGTTTTCTATTTCCTTTGGTCTCAGCTAGCTATTCGGACTTGCCACATACTCTTGCCAGCTGCCATCTGTCGCCACCCATAGGACATTTTTTTTTTAATTTTTCGGTTTCCTAATAGTAGAACGAAAATATTATATTAAGAATATTGAAGAACAGTAAAACATCGTTCAAAATGGCAATTTTCTTTGAAAAATTTGGAGACGATTTTTAAAAAATGGCGTTTAAACACTGCTGCAAATTCGAAATTAGAAGCTCTTTGAAGATAATTTTTGAGTTTTTGAAAATCTTCATTAGATATTATTTGAAACACATTAACTCACAATTACAATAGTGTTTAAAAATTGCTGAAAATATGCATATAAACGCCGTGAGAGATATTAAAAACAACTAATTTACCTAATTTTGAAAAAAAGAATACAGCAAAATGGCTTTTATGTCACCTTAAACGGTGCAATTTTCACTTTCCGTACAAAAAGTTTGAAGAAAAAAGTTGGAGATATTTATGAGAAAATGGCGTTTTAGCGTTTCTGAAAATGCGGAAATTTGAACCAGTTTTCACAGACAACTGTTGAATTTTCGAGAAACTGTCATTGACATTATTTAAAGCACATATACTCATAAATTAAATTATTGTAATAAATCGCCGCTAATGTAAATAAAAAGAACTTGAGAGTCAAATCAAAATAATTACATTTTTGTAATTTTTGAAGAAAAAAACAAAATAATATTACAAACTAGTATTTACGTCATCTCATAAAGTACATTTAGTACTATTCCTATCAAAAGTTAAAAAAAAAATTGGAGCCTTTTTGAGAAAATCTTGTTCATTTTTAAAAATCGCATACGTTGCAGTCAATATTGCGCGAAAACTACAAAAAAATATACATGACCTTAACGAAGGAACTGACTTATGGAGAACAAATTTTATTTAAAGGAAAAATATCTATTTTCAATTTTGTAGATGTAGGAAGGCGCCGAAAACAATTCAACTTTTGCAATTTTCGAAAATTCAGTGTTAACCGTAAAAATCTGACCTTTCGTCACCTTTATAAGTGAATTTGGAGCCAATTTTTAGGAAATTTTGAAAATATGCCGGCGGCATCATGTAAAGTAGCCCAAATTTTAACGAATGGTATTCAAAATCTCAATGCTTTGACTCGAGCCATATGGACAGATTTTTTTTTTCAATTTGGATAAGTAAAAAGCAATCTTGCGAAATACAGCAATCAAAGTTTTTAGTGCTTTCTAGCACCATAACTTGGGTCTTCAAGGTCTTCTTACTTTCCCATTAACATACGTATATACGGAGTATATACGTAATATAGAGAAAGTTATGTAATTCTGCACGAAAAAACGGCGGATTTCCGGCAGAATAAAATAATTGCCTGGGCATGCCTGTTTTGTTGGTCCTTGATACCGAAAACCAACTGAAGGCGTCCGTCTGCCAGTCTGTCGACACCACTAGCGCCTAAACTAAACGCATGATTTTTTTCCAAAATGAATATTCCATTGTCGATCTGGTTTCACTAAAGACGCTGCGATTTTGAAAACTTTTTTTTGAGGTACATTGCATGAAGCTTCTGAACACTTTCCCAATTTTCTCAAAAACGGCTTCAAATATTGTTTTGAAATTTCTTGTACAAAAAAAGTAAAATACACCTATAAAGATGGAATATGACATAATTTTGCAGTTAATTCTGAATTTTCGAAAATTGCAAAATTTTGAATTTTGCAATTTTTTGCGTTTTCCAACGACTACAAAATTGAAGATAGAAATTTCCCCTTCAAATAAAATTTGTTCTCCATTGTCAGTTCTTTCATTAAGGTCATTAATTACGTTTTTAATTTCAGCAGTTTTTGCGCAATATTGCGTGCAATATGAGCAATTTTAAAAAATGACGAAAACGATTTTGTCAAAAACGGATCAAAACTTGTTTTTTTAATTTTGCTTTGAATAGAGCTAAATGTACTCTATTATATGACATAGATGTCATGTTATTCTATTCTTTTGTTTTTCAACATTTACAAAAATTTTGTCTTTTAACTTATTCTCACGTCCGTTATATTTGCATTAGTGGCGATTTGTTAATATTATTATATTTAAAAGTACATGTGTTTTAAATAATGTCAAATACAGTTTCTCGAAAACTCAACAGTTTTCTGTGAAAACTGGCTTAAAATTCCACATTTTCAGAAACGCTCAAACGCTATTTTCTCATAAATGTTTCAAATTTTTCTTAAATATTATCAAAAAAATAATGCTAATTGTACCTTTGAATATGACGTAAAGTTCATTTTGGGATACATTTTTGTTTTTGTTTGTGAAAAATTACACAAATATAATTATATTTGAAAAGTCTCTCACACCATTAATATGCGCATTTCAAGCAATTTGTAAATACTACTATATTTGTGAGTTAATGTGATTCGAATGACTTAAAATGAAGTTTTTTGAAAACTCAATAATTTTTTGTGAAAAAGAGTTTCAAATTTCGAGTTTACAGTAGTGCTTAAACGCTAAAACAGTTATCACCCATTGCAGATTGAGATAAGGTATGCTTGAGAAATAATCACGGAGAAAACATACATTTAAAGGACCGTTTTTTGCCAAAAAAGACTCCGGACTCTGGTACTTTTAACACTATCACTAAAACTTTCAGAGCTAATAACTACGAACAAGAGCTGATTGTGTTCACAACATAGTCATAAAATGGCGGCTATGAAGCTCTAGCAACAGTCCTAGTTTCTTAAAATCACACGTTTGGACTAAGGTGGTTATTTTAAAATCCCTTCAATTAATATAGACGTCACCTCTATCGGTTTGCAGAGTTCTCTGAAGGTCCCCTCATTTCAAAAGTAATTTTTGACACATTAGAAGCTGCAAAGTTTCATAAATTATATATCAAATGAAAGATGGGATTTGAAATATTGATAAGCAACCAAAAACAAAATTGAAAATCTCATGATTTGTGGTTCAATAACCTTAAGGTGTGGTTTAATAAATACAGCACTCCATGTATAGGTTTTCAACGTATAAGATATCGAAACGATGTCTGGCTCTGGTGGTTCATCGCATTAACTGATATCGCTGCAGTACCTCTTACCGGAAGGTTCTAGGGTTCGAGTTCCGACTGTGCCACGATATTCGACATTAGCGTAATAGCTAGGATGTTTGCTAGGCTGACTAGTGGATAATTCCTGCGCCTAGCTGCTCTGATAGGTATTTTCCGTGGTTTCTCCAATCAACACCAGGCGAACGCCGGAGCATTACCCTATCAAACAGCCCGGGCACCGCGTGCGATCATTCCTTCCTTTTCCTTGTCCTACACTCACCCCTTACTTACACTTACATGCACTACACTTTCGCACACGAGCTTAGATCTCGTCCCGGCTGGGGACGTGTGCCGCTGGTAGGAGGTATCTGGATGGAAAAAACCCGCGCCGGTGTATTGACTGACACCGGACCTCGCCATACAGCGGAGGACGATTACCGCTACTGTCTGGTATAAAAACAAACCCTATACTTACGGGAATAATGGCCATAAGAGTTGACGTGCCCGGGGATACCAAATATTAAAAATCAAGCAAAATGCAGATTTCGGTTTCGATAGATGACGTTCAAGCGGACACCATGTAATTAATTTGTTTCCAACACAATTATTGCTGGCGTATTAATGAGAAAATTTACTTTTAAAATGGCGCACTTTGATGAAGCGCCAGCTGAAATGTAGCAGATCTTAAAGACTGTTGGGACACCAGTCGTCGTCAGAACACCAGGCAATGATGGGACGCCAGTCGTTGGATTATTATTAACCCATTCCAATTCCAATTTAGGGCACGGGCCTACTGGCTCCCCGGGGAGGAGCTGCACGTGCAGCTTGGTTGGTTTATTTCACAATAATGTTACACATTTCCTTCCAGGATGACGCCAGTCAGTTCGTGGTTCCCAAACCGTAGTAGCATGACCGATGGTCCTGCTGTCTGATGACATGGCCGCCCCATTTCCATGGAAAAGGGGAGCCAGGTTGCAGCAGTTGTTCTGTTGCAACTTTTATCATGGTCCTGTTTCTTACTTCCGTGCAGGTGCTAAGGTCTTTCAAACAGATGTTGAGGATTTTCCTCTCCATCTTTCTCTGTCTCCTGGATAGTTGTATTTTTTGTGTTGTCGATATCGACCAAGTTTGGTACCCGTAAATTAAAGTTGGTAATGTGCAAGAGAAACATACGTCTCTTTTTTAAGACCTAATGTTTTGTCAAGCGAAATGAAAGATAGGGTCCAGAATTTTTGCCAAACCAGAGTGATCCTTCGTTTAACTGTGGCATTCTAAATACGATCCATTAGTAAACATTTAGTGGCAGGGCATTTGGCACCTCGGTATACATCACACATTCTTATAATCACTCCACCAAGATTGCAATTGTATAATCTCTTTAAAGAGTACATACCTGGCAGAGTTGATTATTTTAACAGAAATTGACATGGCATTTCAGAAACGTTTAATATTCGTTCACTTCACTCCACAACACGCTTTGTCACATCCCAAAACCTCCGAGTGCGGCCACGGAATTGACTTATCAAATTAGCAGTCGTTGATGGATTGGACTTTTTATTTAAGACACGGAGTGGGAGATGGCACAAGTTTGATTTTTTTATATTGTCTACTTTTTTTGTCTTTAGTGATGTGACATATTATATTATGTTTCTTACATCCGATTGTTTTCACGCATAATTTATTTCAATTTATTTCCTTTACTTTAACAATTATTCCTTTCATACATTTTTACCTCTTTTTATCTTATCTTCTATTTTTCAAAATACATTTTCAAACTGCACAATATTTGATAATTATAAAGTTGATGACAATGTCACACATATTTCAGCACATTCAATATTATCAGCTGATGTATTATTGCCTGTAAAATAAGTTTGTTTTTTTAAGGAAAATTCATCTCCTTGTACTTTAGCTGGGATGTTTGCCAACTGCTGTGTCTGAAAGTAACCTTGTGTCTTTTAAAATAAAAAGGAGTTCTGATACATTGCATAAAAGAAAAGAGGTTTCTTTATTGTCTCCGAAAGCTCTAATATTATCAATGGAGCTGCACTAATTTGCAAAATGACAGCCCAGGAATCGTATTCATGCCACAGAAATTATGTGATACGAAAATCCTTACTTTATTGCAATATCGACGAGTACGTACAAAATTGCATGCCTTGCAATAAATTAGCCTTATAAATCCTGTAACTCCTAAATATATTTCTTTCGAAATAAAATAAACTTCTTTGTTCACATGTCTATCTAATTACTTGATATATTATTGGTGCAAACACAGTAAATTGAAGCTGAAAAGAAGTTTATAAAGGTTTTCTCTCGTAAACTTTGCATTGTTAACAATGAAAGGGGGTGTTAGAATACGTACTTTTATATTTATGTGCAAAACAAATCTTTCCATTTTGCTATCTCACCTTGTATTTCACAGAACCTAATCGCGTATTGCGCAACGTAATCAAGGTGATTAACTGATTCTTCTCTTTTGCCTGTCAAAGGTGGCTTACAAGGAAATTCACTTATTAGTTATAATTGAAAATTACCGAAAAATATTCGTTTTAATGAGTGCCTTTGTGATATGTAATATGGGCATGACATTAACTAATTTTTAATTACATCTGTAGTCTGTGCAAAATGCAGAAAGTTTCATTAAAATAAGTAAAAATGCAGAAGAAATTTAGCATAATCGCCTATCGTCCGAATGATATTTCTGACTATTTGACTGCTGGGGTGGGGTCGAGCTGTGTTGCCACTTACTCGGGTGACAGACACGTGATCGTGTGGTTGTTCTTGCATTAGATTACAACAATGACATGAAACAAATCGCAATAAGAGCAAATTAGATGACACAATCGCACACACGATGCATAACCAAAGATGTAATGGCGCTCTTAAACTTATAGCTGCTTCGTGCTCTGAGATTCCGGTTTTTTCTTAATATGCGTCCGCTACTCTGCGGTGATATCACCACAATTCGAAGCCTCTCATGGGATAATAGAACTCCCTCTCCTATGTCAGCCGTGAGTTAAGATTTAGGTTTAGATTTATCCAGTCAAAAAACAGTAAAAGCTGTATGTGACGTAGGGGGAAAAGATTTCTTGACTTCCAGAATTCCTTCCTGTCATTTTAACTATAAATAGATGAGTAAGAGTTTGAAAGATGAGTAAAAGTTGAACATAAATATATATAAATACATTTTAAAAATCGCAAGATTAGCAATATTTGAAAATAGTCATTTTTGATTCTGAGTTATAGAAAACATATTTGCATCGGTACACGAATTGCAAGTATGATTTTTTCTGCATTGCTAAGAAAATAGCAACTCGCCCTTTCCTCTTCTCTTACCATTACAAGAAAAAGAAGAGTTCAACGACACGTGCGCATAGTGAAGCTACATTTGTTTCCAGAAGCAAAACAATGGTCCATCTCAGCATTTGCTCAATGGATCAGGGAAACTGGACGAAAACCTGATCGAGATGAGTTGTCATGTAGAAGTATTATTCGTAGTATAGTAAGCATTATCGAGTCGAAATAATGTCACGTTTAATAGAGCAACACATTTTCTAAAACTAAAAAACGGAAAAATGCAAAACAAATATCTTTTAAACTAGATCTTCTATTACAGTACAGCTAACTACAATCCACCGTCTATTAAGTCGATATTTTGCGTAATTATATTTTTAATCCGTCTTCAATATTCCAGAAAACATGTTTAATTTTTATTCTCTTTATTTTTCATTTTATTATTTTTTTATAAAAGTCAAAAAGAAAGATGATTCTTGTTAACATGGAAGACATTTCTATTCCCTCTTCAACAACCATTAAATCTGTCATTGAGAGGGAAAAACAAGAAACACCTAGGAATACCTACAATTGGATTTCGTCGAAGTTCAAAACATTACAAAAGTGTTTTCGGTTTTATGGTTTTCTCAAACATGCTTAGTCCCACTGTGGAAGTCGCAACTCAATTGATTCGGTCCACGAAACAAGTAAGCGAGACGAAATGCTAATTCCGTTCTCTAATCTCGTAATCCCGGAAATCCGAAGCGCTCGCTTCGCTTGCCCGACTACTGGAATGGATGCGCTGCGCCCAACAACAATTACGCAATTACCAACAGGGTTGCGCAACTCGTGGATCGATCGAAAGCAAATGAGCAACTTTGATTGGAATCAAAGATGGCATTAGAGACACAACCCATGCACATTCCAGCGACGGTCCAGCAGAATTACGAGTAAGGATACGATAGATTGGGACCAGCGTTTTCAGGTCATGTCACAAACGCACACATTTCGTATTCGTTTTAAAATGATATGTATTATTCAGCGGTCTTTCGAAAATACTGCCGAGCTATGTGATGTAAGTGCACATGCAGAAAATCCAATACATTATTATCGCCATTCATCGATTTTTAATGATAAAGGAATAATAATAATAGTAATAATAATAATAATAATTTTTGCTACCTATGCCAGTATTAATGATTTTCATATCTTCGTTATTTTCGCATATTTTCGGAAATTATAAGGATAAATATATTAACTCATTCAAATAAGGTTGTTTTTAAAATATTATTCATTTCCCTAATAAATTTTTAGATTAACTCTCTGAATCAGTAAAGGTCCTTTTAGAACCAGTCCGGGTTTTATATTAAAAATTTTCGAAAACTATTCTATACTGAGAAATGTATTCTTTCATTTTTTCTAAATTGCTACCCGTGTTTTGCGGCATTATCTTATATTTTGAGAAAAATATAAGCAGTTTCATAAAAATTGTCGTGCTTAGCAGAAACGGGACCTTTGTTGCCCGTATGTTCGTCGTGAGATAATAGTCTTTGGAAGTACATTTATTGACAGAATTACTTTGATATCATTTTACCCACTAGCATGTTTACTGTCTATCTTATTCAATTCTGAAAAGTAATAAGTACTATATTGTAAACTATTATTTTGCCCGGAGGGAAGGGTGAATGAAAGGATAACTTGTCAATCCAACAAATCTATTTGCAAATGGATGCTATTGGCTGATAAGGTGTCCAGAGTCTTAAAAAAACTGGACTGCGGAGCTAACTTACAATTCTTTTAAAGAAGTAGTTTAGAACCCACAGTACTTTCCTATTATATTCTTATCTTCACCTTAGATGTTTATTTATTTTAGAAACCCTGAAGTAATATTATGTGCAGAAGAAATTGAAAAAGTATATCGAATTCCACTAAGATCAATGTTGTATATAGTCAATGACGATTAATGAAGTAATTCTAATCGGAAGACGCTCTCACAACGGGTAAAAAATAAAATAGGAATAAAAGTGATTCAAACGAAATAGATATATTTCGTTTGGAGCTTGATGATACTACTACAGACACAATGATGATGTAAAAAAATGGTTTCCATTAACATTTTTTCTATAATGGAGAATTTTTTGAAGATGTATCCAGGTCCGGTAAAAAACAACAGTTTACACAATGAAAGATGTCTTTCCTTTTTTTGATTCAAAACAAATTAAGAAAAAATAGTGCGCTGTAAAAATGCTTGTAAGTTGATAGGTTGGAATCACTTGAAAAATTTAATAAAATAATTTGATAATGAAGAATTGCAAGCGTTCATTAATGCAATCGCTTTGAGCAGGAATAAATGACTTGGAATGTTTAAGCTAGTGAATTTGGGAAATTATTTTTTTCTGGAAACTACAAATATTTCATGATTCAAAGACATAAAGGCTACTTATTCGTTTTGAGATGGAATGAACAATAGAAGAAAGGATTCAAAGGACCAAGTGCAGGACTCATATCATGGAGTTTTGACGGAATGTGTACAGTAACACTGCATTCAAACCATTTGCAAGCTTTTGACAGATACCATTTACTTCTCGTTTTTCTACGTTATTACGTAGAAAATGGTCTCGTATTATAGTGCTGCGACCGAAATCGCATTGTAAACGACACAAATCTAATTGTGAGGCACTGCTATGAAAAAAAATCGTTTTCCTATGTATTTTACATTATTTGTACGTGTATTATACAACACATGTAGTCAGAATTCACGTTCGGCAGGTCGTTCATGCCAAAAACTTAGGTGATAGCAAACCGTTTGAGTCTTTGGACAACGCTAGCGGCTAAATCGTTCAGACAATTTTCTCCAAAACTGGTATTCCACGATCTGTTAGAACGAACTGAAGACGCTGCGAGTTCGAAACGTAGATTTTGATTTTTTGGGGGGAGGGGGTTACATTACATGAAGCTTCAAAAACATTTTCAAAAGTTTTCAAAAGTGGATTCAAATGTTCTGATTCAACGTTGTCTTCGAATAACGTAGTTAACGCTTAAAATGGAGCACGCCTCATTTTGGTTGTAATTTTCATATTTTCAAAAACTGCATAAGTTTACATTTTCCTGCAGTTTTCTACAACTATAATATTGAATATAAAGATTTTTCATAATTAAATCTGATTCTCAAAGACATCTTCAAAAAAGGTCATGTACAATTTTCCGTAAATGTGAGTATTTTTAGCGTACTTTTGCTTAAAATACAGGCAATTTCTAAACAATGTTTTTTTCAAAAACAGCTCCAAACTTTTTCTTTATTTTTTTCTTCCTATGTAGCAAAGAACAGTACAGGTTCTATTTTCGGTAAACTCTCTCTATTGTTGAAAAAAAGCAAATAATTGTCATTGCAAAAGTTACTACATATCCATATTGTATCATCACATAGAGATTCTTTTCTTAAATAAAATCTATCATAAAAACAGATCTTTAAATGAAGTCACGTACTATATATTTTAACAAAAGAGTATTTTTCGCTCAATTTCTTCTTGAATTTACTGTAATATATTAAAATTAATAAGAAAAATCGCCCAAAATTTGACCATCAATTTTTTTCTACGGATAGAGCAAATGATGCTGAAATGGGGCCGATTCATTTTTGTTGAACTCTGCAAATTTTGTAGGTTGAAAGATATAGAAATAAGACAAAATTGAAAGATGCAGAAATAAGTATGTGCTGATACAGCACCTCCATTTCATGAAAACGATGTACACACACATTTCACACTTCTCCTCGGTAATGGGCATTTATGAGGTTATGTCACTTCCAGTAAACAGTACTTACGAACGCGTCCCGTCCACAATACAATTGATTTGCGCTGCGAATTCCTTTGATGTGCGCTGAAAACCCGACAGAGGGCAGCTCACGCGCCCGCTGTGCGGTGCAAATTTTTGCGCGAATTTTCTTCCCACGCCCACACCGCAATTATTCAATTCGCCCGGCAAACTTTTAGGTTATGCGCGCCATGCGGAGTCAATTTTTGTGTGAACTGTGCGATATATTCTTAAAATTAATTCAGTTAAAATGGTTAGGGATTTTTACATTATACTTTTATCCATTTGAATTCACGTTCTACTGATATTAATATTGGCGAGGTGAGTTGATATCATACTGGAATTTAAGACAAATTTGTTTACCTCTTTGAGGTATACATTCGAATTTAATTAAATCCATATTATATGAACTTATTAATTTACAGAAATCACATTTATAATGACTAAAATTGCCTGTTTCGGGTTTAGAGTGTAAAAATGCTCATTTGTCTGTTAATGATTCCGGTATTTTTATACAATATCGTGTTACAAGCTACCGGTTCAGTTCCTGGAAAAATTGGAAAGAAAATCAGACCGGTGCTGAAAACCATTTGGAATAAAAATGCATGAATATCGTGGTATTTTATAAAATGATTTTGAGAAATGAAAGGCAGCTTTTCGGCACATAATTTATACAGGAGTTTGTATTGAACTGTCAGTGTGAATCAAATGAAAATTACGTTATTACCGAGTCTTTAAGAAAGTATTTTTTTCATTGTACGTTTGTAGTAATCTCTATTAGAATGTTTTACAATTGGGGTCATTACTACTAATAATTTTATTATGTTATTATAATATATTTGTGTCAATCCGTTTAAAAAAATAACATAATTGGAAAGACATTTTAGCATATAAAAATATATAGTTAATTTTCGATTACTAAGAGCCTATTTTTGGCGCATAAACGGAAAAATCTGAAGTCTAGTCATAAATGTGTTTTTAAACTATAGGCATACTGAGATTGTTATTTTGATTCAGTAAATTATATGTCAAATTAAGAATCACAATAAATCTGCCACGTTACTTACGTTGAAGGACATGTAGAGTATTTATAGTGTTTGACAATTTTTTTTATCAAGAATTACAGCAATAACTATTTGAAAATGTTTTAAAGAGATATAAATAATGCATCTAAATGCTTATCCGCTCTATATTCATGGTAGCTAATACTTTGTAAGGAGGCTTTCCATTTTCTTTATAAGTAAGAGTAGTTTAAATGTAAGGATGGCCGACGTATCTTCAATTAGTAATATTTTAGACCTGCTGTTATAAAACCGTAAGCATTTTACTGTATTGCATTTGACTTTCTATCCAGAGAGCAATCCTAAACGTTCTGTAAGCACAGTACTGGCGCCATGAACTGCGGGGCACGGCGCATGCAGGGCGGGCCGCATATTAGCATTCCTCTTTCATTTGGAACCCGAAGAAAATTACTGTGCGTCATTGGCTGGCGTTAAAGGTAGCCGTGTGCGGCACATTTAAAAGAAATACTCATGCCACAGTCCTACGGCCCGAAGCATAAAACAAGCATAATTTCAATTTGCAGCTGATTTGTGACGACCTTCAGCGTCTGCCACTTCTGATGTCGTATTAGTAGCGAACGTTAGACTTTAAAAATTCCAATGTGCAAAAATATATTCGGGACCAAACTGACTGGCCATCGATCGCCCATTTCCTAGTTTAGGAGAGAGACTCTGGTCCTCAGCCTCCACGATTTTCATAGGTGATAAACAACTTTAATCTGTGCAACTCATAATATCCAGTACATTAGTAAAATGTCTTAGAATAAGTGTTACACAGCTTCTAGGCCATGTATAGGAGGTCGAAGATGATAATATTTTGCCAAATCAAATATGAAGGAAAATTTAGTATAAAGGAGTTCATATGCACTAGAAATTTGTAACATTTTTTCGGAAATATTCTGTGTATTCTAAAAAATTAGAAATTGTTACAGCCACGAATCGATTCCGACAAAATGTAAACATCAGACTTAGACGCCAAATGCGGAGTCGCCACATGTCTCCATCTCATTTACCCCCAAAACAATACCAATCCTAACGCGTCAGCAAATGTGACATCGGAAGTGGTTGACGGTGAGAAGCGAGCCTCTAATGGGGCGACATTTTCTTCGTTCACTTTAGTTATATGCAGACAAACCTTAAAAAATTGATCTCAGTTTCATACTACGAGTTATTGAGAACACGTGTTTTAATAATCCGTGGCACAGTATTAACAACTTTACTCAGTTTCGTAATAAGGATAATTATAACTAAAGTGTTCTAATAATTCACGGCTCTCAGTACTATCAACATCAAACAAACACTCTGGGCAGAGGGAATAATTAGAAATCAAATGTAAACGAAAGTTATAGTAAATAGAAACTTTTTTAAAAAGTGAGTAAAACGTTGCACGTTATTCATTTTGCAACACATTATCAGAATATTCAATTAACGCCACATATCGGCGTTGTTTGCTAATAGGGAGTTTTGCTCGGCATAACATTCAGCAACCGACTGCAATCTCGATATTTTGCGCACGATCTTCAATCTCCAATTAAAATAAGACGTCTAACGACATTTATTTAGCAAATAACGATCAGCTCCCCAATGAAAGCGAGGAATGCAATTACGCGGGCGAAGCGGAGTGGCGAAGGTAACCGCCTCGCCCCTCCGCTTCGCGCCACGCCCCGCCCCGCCCCGCCCCTCCCCGCCCCGCCCCACCCCACCCCACCCCGCCCCACTCCGTCCCGCTGCGCCCCGCTCCGCCCCGCCCCGCCCCGTCCCGCCCCGCCCCGCCCCGCGTGCCGCCGCCGCTCCGTGCGTGACGCCCCGCCCCCGGCGCGTGTGCCCCGCAGATTCCTTGAGGAGGCGGAGGAGGAGGGGGAAGAGGAGGAGGAGGAGGAGGAGGAGGAGGAAGAAGAGGTGGAGCTCGCGGCGGCGCCATGCACACCAACGTCAACGTGGAGCGCAACTCGTGGCGGCTGCCGCCCGACGAGACGGTCCAGGTGGCCGATCCGCGCTCCAAGAGCGTCGAGGTGAGTACCCCGCCCCGCGCACCGGGCGCACGGCGCTAGTTGTTCGTCTCTTTGCCTCCCCTTCACACGCACGGTTCTCGTCCTTTGTCTGCTTCTTGGCGCTCGCGCCTTCCTCATTAATTCGCCCGTTTCCGTTGCTGTTGCTCGTTCTGCACCTCACCTGCCCTTCTTCATCGTCTCCCTCCTCAGCCTCCCTCTCCTTCGCCTCAACGTTCTCCTTCTCAAGCTCATCCTTAAACTCAGTATCACCCTCCTCCTTCTCCTCAACCTTCGCCACCCCAGCTTCCTACTTTACTTCAATCTCATCCTCCTCCCCACCTCCATAACCTCATTCTCCGTCTCCCTAACGTCAACCTCAATATCCTCCTCCTCCACTACCTTCTCATACATCTCCTCTTTAACCTCTCCCTTCTTCTCAATCTCCCCCTCCTCAAGTACATCTCAACCGTCGTCCCCCTCTGCAATTTTTACCTTTTTACCCTTATCGTTTTCTTCAATTTTTTTCCTTGTTTCCTCTTTTCATCTTTTTTCTTCTCTATTTCATACCTTTTCGAAGATATATGTATCGAATTGGAAATGTGACTCTTTGCTTTCAGAAACAATCATAAATTTGTAAATAATGAAGTAAATAGTACTGTCTATATTAGTCATGAAATTAAGACCAATAGTGTTAAAACATTGCATACGGTATTAGCAAATTATTACAGTAATTCTCAAAACAAATGTCAGTTTTCTTTACAGATTTTAATTTTTTCCACCTTCTTAGAGCTCAATCATAAGCTCCATCATAAGCGATTCCTCTACCTTAGAAGGCGGGATGTAACGATCCCCGTGCCGACGTGCAATAAAGCGCATTTCTGCATTGTCTCATTCAAGCAGTTGTAAACTAAGAAAATTGCGAAAAGATTTGGTGATACGTCAGAGAAATAGGCGATATTTCCCGGCGGGACGCTCTAAAGAATATCAATAAATGTAGAAATTATGTTTGAAAACATTTCGAACATATTTGTAAGGTCGGGATCCATTTTTTTGGAAAAAGATACAGCAATTCAAGAAATTACAATAATTTTTAAGGAAATTAAATGAAATAAACCCATATATTTCGTGATTTTGTTACGTACGTTTTCTTTTTATTCATATTTGTACTGTATTACTCCTTACTTGTAGAGTATAAAAAAGCTCACTGTAACCTAAAATAAATATATACCGCTTCGCAAATGGAGGGTTTACCGATAATTTCCAAAATTCTTGAAATTACCTATGATAGCAACCTACATTACATTTTCTTTCAATCCATGCAGAAGTCATTTAAGCAATCATTTAAGCAAACCATTTTGATTCGGAGTATAGAAATGTAATTTTTAAAGAAGTTTGTATTTAAATAACCCACTCACCATACTACCAAAACAAAAACAAAAAAATGTTAAATGTCAATCACGTCAATGAAAATACAGATGTCCTTTTGGCCAGATTAATACTTTAGAAATAAAATACTCTTGAAAAATGTTACGTCAAAAATAAGCTAATTAAAACAGAAGGCGACTTTCAGAGCACTTTTAAGAGTTCTTTTATGAAAAGTTCCTTTCAATAGTCATGCCTTGCCTTTCGTGGCTGTTAAATGTGAGGTTTTATTGTAAGACATTCTGTCGTTTACAAGTAGAAGCTGTATTCTTCTGAGAGTGGAGAGTAGCTAGAAATATTTGTTTCTGCAATTGTTTCCGACGTAAATAGTAAACAACGAGCAGTTAAGCATTTTCTAATTGTCATATTGGGATACGTTAGAAAGCAAAAATGACTTCCGCAAAGGTGCGTAATAATGATATATTTACAAGTTACAAAACGCAAGTGTCTGAGAGAAAAATTACTTCGTATTCCGCAACTTTCGCCTTCACGAAAATAACAAAATGTGACTTCTTAATAAACACGACGGGTGTATTTTATCTGATCAAGTCTATCATTTGAAAATAAGAAAACACTTCATAATAAACCTTGCACTTTGCCGAAGTTTGACAAAGTAACATAATTTTGATAATAAGGTCAAAGCGTAAACAATGATTTTTTAGAGTCTTCGTAAATAAATCAAAACGTCTCTACCTGCAGAAATAGTTAAATATATTTTTGGTATTGATACAACTTTGCACTTTGAACGTAAGGAAAATAGTGCGGATAAAAGATCCCATCTACATTACTAATTTCCAATTGAAAGGAAAAGAGTAAGGTGAATGAAAACTATTCAGCTTTCTATCATGAGCTGTCTATGGTGTACGCAGAACTCGGTAGGTACCCAGAACTCGGTAGGTACCCAGAACTCGGTGAAAGTAGTAGAACCATTAAACATTTTCGATTTTGACAAAAAAATGCAAATATTATGTTGTGTTATTATATTTTCGTACAGTCGTACAGTGCGTATCGTCTGATACCAATGCGTCACAGCTTTGTCACAGGTATCATGCGATAGTAATATTCCAAGGGAGATGCCACTCGCCAATAAATATTCCACGAGTAGTGTAATAGAAAATTTCTTGATATTGTTGGCACATAAAGAACCGATACATGGTTATTGCAATATAAGTGAAGGTTGATTTGGTTAAAATAAATAATTTACTGCAGTACTATGAGAGGATGTTTTATTTAATATTCGTAAGCAATGTGCGTGCTATTTTTTGGAAATCCATTTTGTAAGACGTGGTTTCGTTTAGCAACATATTTCCTGTAGCAGGCCACTAGTTACAAAATACTTCAATACTTGTTACGGAGGATAGTACGAGAACTATGACGAATGAAACAGGAACTTATAAATAGATAGGAGCAACTACCTCGTAGAGCGAACACCTTCACAACCCGAAAAAATTCGTCTGCATGCTGCTTTTTTAAACACAAAACATCGCCGGGACAGGGCCTGGCGAGTCGGGGTGGCGCGAGACGGGACGGGCCGAGGATGGGCGGGACGGGGCGGGGCGGGGCGGAGCGGGGCAGGCTGGGGCACAGCAGGGCGAGGTGGGGTGGGGGTGCGACGCGGCGGGGCGGGTAGGGCAGGGCGGGGAAGAGCGGGGCGGGGCGGGGGCGGGGAGGGACGGGGCGGGGCGGGGCGGGCAGGGCCAGACGGGGCGGGGCAGGGCAAAACGGGCCGGGGCGGGCGGGGCGTAGTGGAACGGGGCGGAGCGGGGAGGAGCTGGTCCGGGGCGGGGCGGGGCGGGGCTTGCGAGCGGAATGGCGTCGCGACGGGGCGTCCAAGCCACGCGGGCGCGCTCTGTCGGAAGAAGGGCGCGGGCGCGCCAGCGAGGGCCGCTGCGTAGGACATCGGCGCCCGCATTCACTCCCCAGCGACGGCGGCGGGAGAAAGCGACGCTGTCACCCGCGCGAGGGAGGACGGCGCGCCGCTCCGCTCTGCGGGCGGAGGCGGAGGCAGAGGCGGAGGCGGAGGCGGAGGCAGAGGCGGAGGCAGAGGCGGAGGCGGAGGCGGAGGGGCCGCTGCGGGAGACGTAATGCAGCAGTGGCATCCGTCGGCCCCGCGCCGCGACGTCTGTTCCGCGTCATCACCGGCCTCCGCTCTGTCTTGGCAGCAGCGGCATTTCGCTGGCGCCCGCAGCGCCGCGGACGCAGGAATGGGGCTGAATGTGGATGGGGCAGGCGAGGGCGGGGACAGGGACACGAGGGGACGACAAAACCGAAAACGGGCGAAGTAGTTCAGGGCATCAACCGTCACCGTAGTGGCTCTGACCGGGAGGTCCTAGGTTCCTGTCCCGACGGTGGTAGATTATCGCTACTACCCTAAGAGCTAGGTCGAATTCAGTCGCTGTTTATAGGAGAAATCTAGCGGCCTGATGCTCTGTTCGGTAGTTTTCCGTGGTTTCTCCGATCAACACCAGTCGAATGCCGGAGCAGTACCCTAATAAACGGGCCATCGACGGCGCGCGATCTTTCTTCCCTCTTCCTTTTCCTATACTCACCCCTTACACTAACAGTTACATTAAATGCACTGCACTACCAATTTCAGGGAGATCGTTAGGGCTTGTACCGACTGGAACGGTGTCCTGTTGGTGCGGGATACCTTGTTAGGGGAAACTCCGTTAGCCGACGGTAGGTCGGTGCCGAATCTCATCACCCAACAGGAAAATATTACCGCCATATCTCGAGAAAAAAAACACTTACAGGACTAATGACCTTAGCAGTCGACGCCAATCAATGAACAAAAGCGCGAGACACGGAGGAGAGTAAAGGGCTGAGGGCGTGGGATGCGGAAGGGGCGAGAGGCGGTGTGTCAGTAAAAGAACAGGCGAAGAGTGGAGTGGTGAGACGGGGGAGAGGTGAGGGATTTGGGGCGTCAGAAGACAGCTGGCGAGGTCGCAAGCGGGAAGGCGGTCATCGAGGGCAGGTCGGACTAGGACAAGGTCGACAACAGCAGCGGGTGTGAGGGTGGCGTCGAGAGCGAAAAAGACAAGGCCGCGAGGGCGGGACGGAGGCGTGACAGAGTGGAAATGCGCGTGTGTGGTAAGGGAGACGGTGAATGCGACGGGCCGAACGAGTGAGGGACGGGGCGAGGGCGAGGTATAGCCGGAGGGCGAGGAGCCGGAAAGCGCCGATGTAGGGTGGGGCGTTGTGGTGGTGATGGTGGTGGTGGTGGTGGTGGTGATGGTGGTAGTGGTGGTGGTGGTGGTGGTGGTGGTGGTGGTGGTGGTGATGGTGGCTGTGGTGATTTGGTGGTGAAACGCCGGAGATGAGGACAGACACTGTACTCTTTATCGTGGTCTTTGGATACTAAACTCGAGGAAAACCAGCGGATCTAGGGGGGTTATTAATATCGTAAAATGTGCTCTTGAGATCATATGGCGTCACAATAAACCGATCGCATTCCAGATATTAGCAGTACTTGGCATTTATGAAGCGATATAAATATTTTATTACGATATTAATTATAAAAATATCCTGTACGTAATGATAGTGACGACGGCGCAAATATTTTGCGGAGAGAATCTATCCTTTCCAACATCCTGGAATGAATAGTGACACTTGTATCTTTTCAGAATTTAGTGCAATACGAATGCGCATATTCCATATTATACCTAATTGTTAAGCTTTACCCGTACCTGTAACAGTCAACAAGTAATTTACATCATAAGGATGGAAAATGTTATATACGAGGGAGATGTTTACAGCTGAGGCGATGTTAGGAGTGGGGCTGGAATTTCTAACTAGTTCGCCTGTGCGTCGAAACACGTCTTATTTCATACTATATCGCATTCCCTTACTCTTATTTTAATTTCACATTGCGTATTTCACGATTAACAAGTGCCTATAAACAATTGCCAACGGCGCCACTGCCACCTAGAATCTTGATGTCTGTGAACAAAATGCAGTAATCTGAAGATTTTAAAATGGAATTTAAAGATGGAGAAGTGCTTGATAAACCGTCAATAGGAGAATCCAATGAAACAGAACAAAACCTGATAAAATACAAATAATTTTAACATAGTTAATGATAATGTAATGTTGGATTACTTATCACACTTGGTATGTGGTGCCTATTAGTGCGACACGACATCGTAATGTATTTTGTAACTATTAATAGTAATTTTGCTATAGCCCAAGAAGGTGAATTACGCTATCTATTGATCGAGATATTCCATGAATAAATGCATGTTATTGGTGCAAAGTAATAAGCACATTTCCAGAGTTTATAAATTAACGGCGATCATTAAGAAAAAGTTGATTAAATGTCAAGGAAGACAATTGAAAACACAAGACAAGTCAAACCTGAGTGTACATTTAATAAGACTATAAATATTCAGGTGAAATTCGTAAATATTGTTTATCTGTATTTAAGAATTAAAAATAAATAAGTTCTCTAACTTCATTATCATGTGGTACTGTTAGCTACATTTTGTGAATGATTTTAGGTTTCCTTCTCATTATTGTAATCAATTGCCTCGTTGGTGCTTGCCGTGTATTTATAAATAAATCAGAAATGTTGATACCACATATTCATGTTCATAAGTTGGTATGAGATATTATTATGGTACACTTTGCCGCAAAGCCCTACCTTACGGCATATGTAGGCCTTTGAGGCACGTAAACAAACTAAATGCGACATAGTATGAAATAAATAATATTCACGAGTGGTATCTACTATAATGTGAATGACAACTTGCACTTACGCAGAACATTGATTTGATTGATTGATTGATTGATTAGAGTTTTCACACGCGTCAGCTGCGAAGGTCCTCTAAGTGTAGTGCATGCTTTTATCGTTGGAGGGGGCGGTGATCTTCCCCCGCTGGATGGCAAGATCCGACGCCAACATACACGGCGGCTAGCGGGGTTATCCCTTATCAAATATCTTCCACTAGTCGGGCAGCGCCGCAGCCGAGACAAACTCTAAGCTCCTAAATGGTCTCCCGACATGGGTGGTAGTGTAATGCAGGGAATTAAGTGTGTACACAGAATACGCAACAATAACAGTGCGGAAATTGGTGACGAATTCTGACGTTTCAGATATAGTAAACAGTACTCCAGTTGAACACTACTTTGTGGAGTCACATTCTTTAAACATTACTGCAAAAGAACTTCCCCCACCTTCTAAGTTCGTGCACGGTATTGATTATGTTCACCCTCCGGAGTGTATACAAAACCCGCATGATAAATGTGGTATTGTTTTCGTACCAACAAATATGTGCTGTTGCTTATCGTGCGTTGCATAAACTAGACACAAAAAGCGAGCGTGGGGTTGACGCGAGGACAATGAGCGATAGGCCGGGGATGACAGTATATATTATGGGCGTGAGTGCGTTTGTTTAAGGGCGTAAAATGGATGGACTACGTGACGAATGGAAGCTGATGCGAACGTAGACGAAAATGTAGAAGGGATATTCTGTTGTTCCCCTCTTTCTCCATCTGCCTCTCTCTCTTTCTCTCTCTCTCTCTTTATCTCCCCCTATCTCTCTCTTTCTCTCTCTTTCTCTCTTTCTCTCTCTTCTCTCTCTCTTTCTCTCTCTTTCTCTCTCTTTTCTCTCTCTTTCTCTCTCTTCTTTCTCTTCTCTTTCTCTCTCTTTCTCTCTCTTTCCTCTCTCTTCTCTCTCCTTCTCTCTCTTTCTCTTACTCTCTCTTACTCTCTCTTACTCTTTCTTACTCTCTCTTTCTCTCTCTTTCTCTCTTTCTCTCCTCTTTCTCTCTCTTTCTCCTCCTTTCTCTCTCTTTCTCTTCTCTCTTCTCTCTCTTTCTCTTTCTCTCTCTTTCTCTCTCTTTCTCTTTCTCTCTCTTTCTCTCTCTTTCTCATCTTCTCTCTCTTCTCTCTCTCTTTCTCTCTCTCTTTCTCTCCTCTTTCTCTCTCTCTCTTCTCTCTCTTTCTCTCTCTCTCTCTCTTTCTCTCTCCTTTCTCTCTCTTTCTCTCTCTCTCTTTCTCCTCTTTCTCTCTCTCTCTTTCTCTCTTTCTCTCTCTCTTTCTCTCTCTTTCTCTCTCTCTTTTCTCTCTCTTTCCTCTCTCCTTTCTCTCTCTTTCTCTCTCTTTCTCTTTTCCTCTCTCTCTCTTTCTCTCTCTCTCTTTCTCTCTCTCTGTCTGTCTCTCTGTCTTTGGCATCACATTCTGACATATTTACATCCAGTAGTCTGCGATAGCCACCACTAACCACAGTTCGCCGCTCCGCTCGCCGCCTCGCCCCCCCCCCCCTCGCACCCGCTCCACGCCCCCTACGAGTCACGAGGTCCCCGATGGCCGCTTCGCTTCCTCTCCGACAGGTAGGAACATGAGGATCGCCCGCGATCTACAACTCGAGCCAGTTGTTGAAGGAAATGTTTTGGAATTCATCGGAGGAAAACACAAATACGTCGCAAATAGAACCGTCCCTGTTAATGCAGTAACACACGCTAACGCTCCCGATAGGGCATGATCCAGAAGCATTTGATCCACAAACCGTACTTCGCAAGTCCACCGCCGGTCTTGGCCCGCAGCCGCGAACGCGGAGGTGGGGGGTGGGGGTGGGGGATGCGGAACTGCGGGGGCTGCGCGTCTTGCGGACGGCGGCGGGCGGCCGCCTGCAATCGATGGCCGCTCCCACCTCCGCTCTATTTATCATTTCTGGCAGCGCTGCGGCCCGAGCCTCCCGCCCTCACCGCTCTCGCCCGGCCCCGGTCCCCGCCCCGGTCCTCACCACGGTCACCGCACCGGTCCCCGCCCCGGTCCCCGCCACCATCACTGCCCCGGACCCCGTCCGCCCTAGGCTTCGCGCCTCTCCCCACGCACGCCACACCCCGTGCCACGCCTCACACCCCCTCCTCCCCGCGCCTCACCTCACTCCCCGCCCCAAGCCCTGCATCGGGCCCCGCCCCACCCTGCGCCCCCGCCACCCCGCCCACTTCCCATCTCCTCGACCGCGTGCTTCCCCGCAATACCCTCGCCCAACCCCCCTCCCTTCCCCTTCCGCGCCGCTCGCCCCAGCGCCCTTCAAGCTCACCCTTTCGTCCGACACGCGTTCCCTTGGCTCTCCGTTCACCTGCCGTTGTTCCCTCACGACCCCTTAGTCCCAATCCCCTCACCTGCCTGCGCAAGCTGCAACACACGTTGCTTCTTGCTCGTTCACTCGCGGGCGTCGTTCGCCGGCGTGTTCACAATCTCGTCTCCTTCACCGCTCTGCCAAGCACCTCCCTGCACCCTCCGGCCCCCGCCTTCCCCCACCTACTTTGGATAATACTTCGTTCGCGCCCTACAAATCCACTCTCCTCACCTAGTGGCTTACAGGTCACCCACCGCTGCTGACTACTTCGCTCCCTCTCCTTCCACTTGCTGTCCGCCCCTTCATCGGCCCTCCCGTCAACCCGCCCTCCCCGCCGCCTGCTCGAATCTACGCTCACTGACCCACTCCGCTCAACTCCCTGCTCCCCGCCCTTTTGTTGGCCCGTTGTCCACCCGCACACCCAGCGACCGCTCATTCCTACGCTCACTGACCATTCAGATCAGCTCCGTTTCCATGTTCTTCCGCCTGCCAACCGCCCTTTCCTCGGCCTCTCCCTGCCCACCCCACCGCTCGCTCACTGTTATGCCCACTGACCACCACGCTCCCTTTCTTTCTGACTGCACTTCGCCCCTCGCACTTCCGCATCTTTCCGTCCATCCACCGCCTTCTGATCACCCTGCTCCTCTTCCCTTTACATCCTCGTGCCCACCGCCCTTCCTCGGACTCTAGACGGCCACTTACTGCCCACTGACCCACTTCGCTCCCTTCCCCTTTTCAACCCTTCCCCCGGCCACTTTCCCGCCGATGCTCCGCCCACTGGCCACCCCGCTCCCTTTTCCTTTCCTTCCGCCTGCCCTACGCCCTTTCCCCGGCCTCTCTCCGCCCAGCCACCGCTCGCTCACTGTTACGCCCACTGACCACCACGCTCCCTTTCTTTCTGACTTCACTTCGCCCCTCGCACTTCGGCCTCTTTCCCGTCCATCCTCCACCTTCCGATGACCCCTGCTCCCCGTCCCTTTACATCCCCGTGTCCACCGCCCTTCCCCGGCCACCCACTGCCCACTGACCACTTCGCTCCTTCTCCCTTTCCAGCCCTCCTGCCCTTCCCCCGGCCACTTTCCCGCCGATGCTCCCCCCACTCCCTTTTCCTTTCCTTCCGCCTGCCCTCCACCCTTTCCCCGGCCTCTTGCCGGAAACCGTCCGCCAGCCCTCCCTCACCATACGCTGACTGCCCCCACTCCCTTTCCCTTTCCCTCGCCCGCATCCGCCCTCTTGCCACCTCCAGCCGCCAGCTGCAGCCGTCTCCTTCCTGCGAAAGCCTCCCCTCGAACAATAAGATGAAAGTCGGCGGAAGACGCCGCAGGCCCAAGACGCGAAATACGACAGTTCGGGTTTGCCTCCGGGACACCAATCACGCTACGTCGGATCTCTTTCTTGCTCTTTCCCGGGGACTTTTTTTTGTCTGCTGCGACTTTCTTGCGAGTCGTCATACGCCGGATAGTTTCTGCGGCAGAAAAATTCTCTTCGCAACGATAACTTCTTTATACCGTTTTGATATTCAAAACTAAGGAGATTTTTTAAAAAGCATACTTTTCGGTGGATTTAAGATAATTTCAAGGGAATCTGACGGAAATTTTGCACCATATTCTATGCTAAGAGTATTTCATTAGTTTATTACGAAATTCATTGTGCGTTCAGACGAATGCAAGTCTTTGGTGAAAAAATGTGATTACTGTTATTTGCATAAAAAAACTTAACAAAAATATTCACTTATTTAATCACGATTATCGAAAATAAAAACAACAACCAGCTACCTCTAAATATAGACTTTTGGATTTAAAGTGTCACTAAGTGTACATTAGAATTTCTCGGCCTTTCATATTCCGTATAGTTCCTCCAATTTCTCGTAGTCTCTTACGTCTAGCTCTTTTACTTCTATTTAAAACAAAACCACTGCTTTCCCTAGCTTTCTCAAAGGACTCATTTCTTGATGATCGAACACATTGTATGTTAACATTACATACCATTTCTTCATTATAATCGTTATGTAGACTATTGTTCTGTAGAATAATCCTCATGATTGAACCGTATAATCGTAAAGAAGGGAGGCTAGTTGTGGCTAATTGATGAACAATACAAGCTTATTGATGCATAACCCAAAGTAGGCAGGTTCTGGTAAAATGCTAGATAGGTTCTAATGAATGTTCACGTATTAGAAGTTTACTAACTGAATTTAGTTTAAATAAAATTTTAAATGGAAAATTATAGAGTAAAGTAACCAAACTTTGGTAGAAAATCCACCTTAAGCCGGAGTCTGTTACAATTTTACCCGACCGCCACGAATTAGAATAATTGGATCAATTCAGTAGCAAAATAATAGGTATTGCTTTACATCTGACTTAATATCATTAGGCCGATATAAAGCAAATAACCCACGCGGTTGAAGTTCGCAAATCGAATCGATGGCTGAGGTTTAAAATCAAACAAGTTACTTGTGATACCGATAGTGTGTCGTTCAATCTTGTATTGCTTTCTTTGTAAGAAAAAATAATAAAAACAAAATTTTTTGTAGATGAACATTACAGGAAACATTTTCACATAATATTTTATTAAAACTGCGAGTAAATTCAGTTAGTAAACTTGTAATACGCATAAAACAACTGAACATTTCACATCAGCATCTATCTTATGTTTTACCACAATCTTCTATTTTAGGGTTATAACGTCTGTTCACCGGTAAAAGCTTGTTCTTTTAGACTACGTACAGGGTGCTAAAAGTTTAATTTTTAGCATTAGTGCTAAAAGAGACAATTTTCAAGTGTTCACGTAAATCTGTGAATGTAACAAAATACTTCAGTCGCATCAGCTACTACTATTGACCTCAATGTGCCTTTAAGTGATTTATATACTTGAATTAAAAGAAAATGAAAATGAGTAACACTGTCTCAAAAATAGTGAATGACACGCCACTCGGCCAATCGCCATCGTGACGCATTGCCTTTGCTACTCGCACACTAGAATGTCACTTTTACTTCTCGTATCATAAATAAGTATTCTTTAAATACGAGTACTCTGCGCCATCTTTTACTTAATTTATTTAAATTGTTCTTAATCAATGTCTGTAAAAGGTTATTTATTTAAAAATTTTTTTTGAGGTGGTATATGGAAAAGTATTGAAGGTCTGACCCCGAAAACAAACACAATGGACTCAGATATAAACCTCGGCTACAACATCAGTTTGTACTCTTTAACTACGACAATTATTCACTTTCTATTGCTTTAATGAACTATTATGCACACAATTGTAGTTTATCATTTCATTTTCAATATTGGTTGAATGCTAATTTTTAATTTAGATGGCGTTGATTTCAACAAGGAACATTTTAAATTATGTTTAATAATTATCAAAAGCTACCAAAGTAATATAAAAAATGTAATATACCAAATTTACAAACAATATTTTTTTCATTCAGACAACGAATGTTTTTTTCAATCCAGAAAATATTTTTATTTTTGACCTGAAAATATAAAACGCGGAATTTCACTCTAGACGTCGGGCTGTAAAGAGCTTTATTACTCATTTTGTTGAGGTACTTGATCTTCAGTTTTAATAAAGCCGTCAGACGTTTCTCGACAACAATGTGAGCTTCTTACACTCGTAAAAGTGATAACGAGAAAGCGGTTTGCGAAGACCAGACGACAGAAGCGGCAGTGGGCCGCCGTTTCCCTCTCGAGCTCCATTGATCTCCAATCAAATTGCCGAGATGCGACCAACCAGCGTCGGAGTCTTAGGCCGCCACCGCCGCCTCGCCCGCAGTCTGGCGCGGCCCCCCGCACTTTTGCACAGCCATCCGTCCTTTACCTTCCTTTCCCTTCAGCCCGCACCCATTCGGGTTCCAGCGTCGGAGGCGGGGAACTACAGGACGATGATGCGGTTAATTTCTTTTTTGACTAGCAAAATGCCCGGGGTTTTCTTCATATTCAATCTTTTGAAAGAGGAAAATGGTCGAATTTACATAAATCACGATCTTTAATATTATTGCTTTTTATGTAATATGTTCATATGTTTTTAAAAGTACTATAATTTTATTTCATTTTATTCTCCTGTATACTTCTATCATGTTATTTGTTTGTCTTACGTCCTGGTCTCTAGTGAATAATTAGGTATCAGTTCTGTTTTACCTATTCCGGCCTCTACATTAAAAGCCAATCTATTAGAAACCAGTTCTGCTACAAGCCTCTGGCGGAATATATTACGAGTCACGTGCTCTTAGCGAGAGATGAAAAAAATCATCGTGGCTCATCTATCAACAGATTATGTAAATTATTTATTTTCCGCATTTGTGTTGTACTGATCTTTACCAAAATTTGCAAAAACACTGATAAAGAAGAGCCTGTAAAAGTTTCGTATCTTTTCATACACTAATTTTCCGGGTGTCGATGTCGGTTACATGTGGCTGAATTCACTTTTATTAATGTAGATGCGGGGGTTAAACAAGTCCATGATCAAAAAATGAGAGATTCCTGAACGTGATGCGATGATAATTTGTTTTATTTGATTGATTAATCATCAGAAAACAGTAAAAAATGTACGTGATCTGTGGAGAAAAAGTATACAATGAATATTCTCGTTTTTGTGCAGTCGGAATATTACATGTTGGGAAAGGTAACTTACGAAGGCGACGTTGAAATAAGGCAAAGCACTCTTAAGAGCGTCTACATAAGAGTGGGGAGGAATGTAGGTAGAATTTTGGGAAGTACTAAATTTCTCCGGACTTTAACTTCTTCAGAAGAAGGGCTATTAAAGTTATTTCCACGGAATTCTATTTCGGGGGTCTTAAAGTAAGCATTAATGAAAGTACATTTATGGGCGCCTTTGTTGTTTAGTCATGCAGTACAAACACTAAAACATGCAAGACATCACCATTCTCCGCTGTTCAATTTATTTCGCGTCCCCACAAGGACCTATTTATAGCTCGTAAACTCCGTTATTTATTCGCGCCGCTAATGTTTGGCCGCAGCAGATAAGTCCGAGTTAAGTCCAAATTTAGACCAGCGCCAGACGTGGGATAAAACATCGCTTTAAAAGCAGCTTCCGCTGAATTAATCATTCGCATTCGGAGAACTGCTCGCTTATGGGCTGGCGAGAGTTGCGGGGGTGGACTCGGGGCCGCCCCGCGACAGCCGACTGCCACACACGCGGTTGCCACCGCAGGGCAAGGGGGGCGGGGGGAGCGAGGGCGGGGCCGGCCCGCAAGCGGTGGCTCGAGGCGCGCGCGCACATCGCCGCTCATTTGTTAGGGCGAGTTGCTCGAGCAGCAGGAGCGGCGCGGCGCACGCCGTGGGGCGAGGCGGTGAGGGGGCGGGGGTGCGGCGTGACGCCGGTAGCGGCGCAGGGGGGTTCAGATTTACTGCGCCTAATTACATCCCTTGCTACGTCAGCAGAGGGCGGGCGGGCGCGCGCAGACCTCGCCTGTCCCTCTCGCGCCCGAGGCGGCGGCGGCGGCGGCGACGGAAAGATGTCCTGCTGCGCTCGAGAAGGGCTGGGATTGGCCAGGTGGTGTCCCCAGCGGGAATGGAGACGGTTGGCCCAGGCCGAGGGAGCCCTGCAGGGTGTATCAAATTGGGATACTGCACTGCAGGGTGTATCAAATACTCGTAAATGTTACAAACTTCGAAGGCACTTAAGCGGAAGGGGAACGAGATAATCACTTTTTGCCAATGAATACGAGGAAGGAAATTTCATACAAAGAAATTACACACGTCAATTGCCCCTGATTGTTAGGCAACCCACAATGCTTTGGTATGTGTGGTACTCTTTGACAGCGTCGGAATTTCACCTGCTAAACACCAGTGCATGAATGGTGTGCCTACATATCAGGTGCAATTGATTCTTAATAACTTCGTTATATGAGATTTCTCACATGTTTATTGGCAAAACGTGGTATCCGTCCCCTAAATGTCCTCCAAGTTTGTAACTTTTATTCTGAGACGTCATGTAGTAAAGTCAAGAGTAAAAATAAAGATGATAGGAGGTATGTTCTGGCAGTAGCCAAACATGATGGGATAACAGAGTCAGCTAACCGCCACTGAAGAGATTGTGAGATAAACGGTGAAGGTAGGAAAACGAAGAGGATGAGGAGAAAACGTTGCCTTGAAAACCAAGGTAAGTGAGACAAATAGATGGATGAGACGAGAAAGATTTGAACTGGGAATGATAGGACGGAATCGGGGAGAGGGGACGGGGGCTGCTAGCGTAGCACGGGCAGTAGATTTGATTGCCCAGAGTGTTGGATGCATGGAGGACGGTAGCAGCAGCAGCAGCAGTAACAATAAAGCTGCAATCCGGGCGGCGAAGGCTGCAACGAGGAAGACGGGGATCGTGCAAGCGGTGGTTTGGGAAGGACCCCGGAACAGCAGGGCCCTCCCGAAGTCCCGTAACTTGCTCTCGGCGCGAGGTCGCCGGGAGAGGCAAGTGCGCGACGGTCTGCCACTGGCACCAACACTGCGGGGGTGGGATGCGGGTGGAGGGGGAGTGACGGTCGGGGTTCTGGAGGATGTGAGTTGAGATGTGAGTACAGGTGGTGGGTGTGATGGTGTTCGTAGGACTGTGGTAGCGGGGAAAAGATGGTAGTCGATTAATTAATATTTCTGGTCACGCCAACTATTATGGTCAATAATCCCGTTGGTGTAGTGAATACTTTATCTCGGGAAATAGCAGTTATTCCTTCCCCGCCGGATGGTCCCCGCCAGCCGGCGTGGATACACTTGGCTTGCGAGGGATTTCCCCTTCCAGGTGTTCCCCCAGCGGGTCAGCACCCCAGCCAGGAAAAGCTCAAAGCTCCCGACAGGTCTCCCAACATGTGTGGTAGTGGAGTGCATATAAGCCAGTAGCGTAACGAAATGAGCGCGGGCCCGCCCGCAAAACGTCTATCCGAGCTCTTTTTATAATGGTGTACAGCACCCGGGCCCGTCCGCATTGCGGGCCTTGCGAGTCCGAATGTTGCGCCACTGATATAAGCGTTTGTGTGTGCGTGTTAGTAAGCGTAGTGGATAAGACAAGAAAGAGGAAGGAACCACCTCGCACGGTCCGTTGCCTTTTTGTTAGAGTAAGGCTTCGAAAGACCCTTGCTATCGATAGAAAAAAGCACGGAAAACAATCGATCAGCCAGCCGCTAGAATTCTTTTCCAGACAGCCTCGGAATTCGACGTAGCTTGTAGCTAGTGTTCGATATCTACGATATTGATGGTGGTGATCATAGAGGGATGGTGATGATGATGGCGAGATGGTTGTGATGGTGTTTGTGAGATTGTGATGGTGGTGAGAAGGAGGATGTTGAACTGAGGGTGGAGACTATAGGTTGGCGGGATGGGAGAGATGGTGAAGGTAATGGTGATGATGGTGCTGATGGCGATTGCGATTGCCATGATGGTGGGGGTGAAGTGGGGGCGTGGTTATGGATGTATGGGTGGTCGGGCAGCGATTTCAGCTGGGGAGGTGATGGTGATGGAGGTGGTGAAGGGGAAGGCGATAGGGGTTGTGTTGATGAGCGTTGTAATGGTGGCGTTGGCGGTTGGAGAGCAGTTGCAGCTGGGTGGGACCTGAGCGGCGTCAATGTAAAAGGGGGTCGCTGGGTGGTGTCCATGCTGAACAATGGCTCCATGGTTGGGGAACCGGTGGCGGGGACGGGGCGAGGGCGATTGCAGTGGCGAGGGCATGGGCGCTGGATCGGGACCGAGACGTGATCGGACCGGCGGCGGAGGCCGGGGGCGTGGACGGAAACTGGGGTGGGGGCGAGAGCACTATGAAGGGGACGTAAGGGGGCCAGCGGCGGGACCAGCGGCGGGGGTAGTGGCGTGAGAGGTGGCGTGAGCGCTAGGGGGCCATGCGCGGGACCGGTAGCGGTGGGCGGGGTCGGGGATGAGGACGACGGCGGTGGTGGTGTAGGCGTGGGCGCTGGCGAGAGACGTGAGCGGGACAAGCGACGGGGAGCGTGAGCGGAGCGGCGGCGGGTACGGGAGCGGTGGCGGTGGCGTGGGCGAGGGCGTGGGCGAGGGGCGAGGGCGAGGGCGAGGGCGAGGGCGAGGGCGAGGGCGAAGGCGAAGGCGAGGGCGAGGGCAGGGACGGGGGCGGAGGGGTGGGTTAGAGCGCAGACGAGGGGCGTGAACGAGACCGGAGGCGGGGGGGCGAGGACAGGGACGGGGATGGGGGTGGGTGAGAGCGCTGGCGAGGGACGTGAGCGGGGGCGGTGGCAGGGGTGGTGCGGGCGTGGACGCCGGCGAGGGGCGTGAGCGGGACCAGTTGCGGGGGACGGGGGCAGGGACGGGGCTGAGGGGTTGGGGGCAGGGACGGGGAGGGGGTAGAGGGCGCTGGCAAGGGGACGTGAACGAGACCTGTGGCGGGTGGCGAGGGCAGGGACGGGGGCGGAGGGGCGGGTGAAGGCGCTGGCAAGGGACGTGAACGAGACCGGTGGCGGGGGGCGAGGGCAGGGACGTGGCGGGGGTGGCGGGGGGTGGCTGATGGCGCTGGCGAGGGACATGAGCGGGGACAGGCGGCTGGGAACGTGATCGGGGCGGTGGCGGGGGTGGTGGAGGTGGTGCGGGCGTGTACGCTGGCGAGGGGCGTGAGCGGGGGCGGTCGGTCGTAGTCCACCTGCGCCCGGCGCTGACGCGAGCCCCCAGCCGATTACTCCGCGGCTGCGCTGGGCGCGGTTTGCTCCGGGGCGGGGCGCACCTGCTGCCGCAGGGCCACGCGTTTGTCACGCGTGTTCTTCGCACGGCACGGCGCGCGCAGAGCGCACACGTGTGTGAAGTGCCCTATTTCACTGAGTAATCTCATTTATCGACACAAACTCTCGCAGACTGCGGCTCAGGCGGAAATTTATTATCGCTCCATTGTGCATTTGCGAACATTACGTCTCTTCAAATTAATGATCGAAGTTTTATGATATCCCTAAAGAATGTTTTTACAAAGACAGCGTATAAATACACCTGAAAATACATTTATATCATTCTTTAATTTGGATTTTTTTTACAAATCATCATATCGTATTATAATTATTTATAAATGACGAAGAATGAATTTACTATCTCGTTTATTATTTCATAATGGGGTGCACCGAGGCACCAAAAACTACAATCATGTAGTTTTTGCCAACTTGCCGTTTTTCGAAGAAGTGGAAGCAGTTAGAATAAATCATGTATTCTATTATTCGGACCGTTAGGTAGAATATACGAGTACACGTACTGCTTTTATTTCTTTTGAGAAAATTGATGGCCTATCCAAATGGAATGCTTGCCATATGTACTATTTCTGGTGTAATTTATAGAAGGGACTGTGATTGAAACGAAAGGTAATATTTCCTAAACATATGTCGAAAAGCATCAAGTAATGTTCTAGTTTTCAGAAACACAATTAAAATGGAATGAATGTTCGGACAAGATTTATGTTATACTTTCGTGAAAAGGATATCTGGTCAATATAAACGGGCGTCACATTACATTATTCAAGTTGTGAATGTGAGATTAAGGTGGAAAGACAAAATAGAGTGTTCTCAATTATTTATATAGATTACTAAAACCTTATTACTCACTCCGTAAATCTGAACATTGAAACTCAGATGAACCTCTGAAACCATGCAGTCAGAATGTCTAATTGTAGTGATGTATGCTTTATTGATTATTTTGGGTTTGCAAGAACGTTCAATTTTAATGTATACATTAATTATAATAATTTCGTAAGTGTAGTGCATGTCATATCGCGGGAGGTGGCGGTAGTGGCGTTATGTTTTCAACTGTTCACCAATCTTCACGTCAGTTTGCGGGGTGTTTATTCATTTAGAGAACTCCGTCAAATTGATTAATTGATTAGTAAATACTTGCGCGTTAACTGCTAGGATCATTAGTTCCATAAGAGTAGTGCTTGTTTTTATCACGGGACGTGGCGGGAATGTTCCCCCGCAGGCTGGTAAGTGCCGGCACCGAACTGCGTATTCTTGCCACCAGCGAGACACGACATCAGCCGGAAGAAGCTCTTAGCTCCCGGCAAACTGGTTTTGATTCGTGACTTTTAGTATGTAAACTAACACAATTGTAGGGTTACATTATGTTTATTGATATCAATTCTGTATAAACATATTAATATAAAATTAATTTTTTTGAAGAAAACGTTTATTGAATTTTTAGATATTGGAAATACATTATATGATAGTAATTAACAAAACGAATGGATAAAGAGGTGTTTACTTGCATGAGTAGTATGTTCCAAAAAACGAGCGACGATTGCAGCGAATTTTCTTATTTATCCCGTGTGTAATTATACTTCTTTATTCACGTGATAGTTCAATATATTTTAGTTCCCTCTAAGAATTATTTTAATTTTGAGAAATTTAAGTAGTCACCATTTGAGGCATCTAATTGATGACGATCTAATTGGCTCTGAACAAGACCTGTTTTAGTATACCTTGCAGTGTATATGATCACCTTAGTGTCTTAGAGAATAACGTTCAAATAAGAAATAAAAACGTTTGAAAATGGAAAATATTTAACATATTCCGGATGAAATATTAGAAGAAGCCGTCAGAGTCATCAAAACACTTCGGAGAAAGACGATTCAGTTCTGACTTAGACGTTTTGCTGGCTTACATTTCAGAGTGGGTAAATACAAATGACTAAAATATATTTTATATTTGTAATATACTATGGCAAAATGTTTTACACGTAACACATTTTTATTCATGTGAAATATTTTATGTTGTTCTATTAGTCAGGTGGTGTCAAACAGAAGACATGGCACGTAAATAAGAATATCGATATTTGAAATTTTAAAAAACTTATTTATTTTCCAAAAAATATAAAGACGTTTTGCCCAAACAACTGCTCTCTGGGCCGTCATGTTCGAATAAGTAAAGTAATCATATCTATGCAATATAATGTAGATGTGAAGTTTTCAATGTACGGTGAAGCTTTAATTGAATGCATGCAGAAAATAGTGATAATCGACAATTTTCGTGGAATTAATGAGCATATTTTGTAAACTAATTAATTATACATAAATATTATAATAGATTTAAATTTTCATTAATGTTTCACATAGAAATTCACGATTCAATCAG
Organism: Gryllus longicercus; assembly: GCA_038098605.1. NCBI lineage: Eukaryota > Metazoa > Arthropoda > Insecta > Orthoptera > Gryllidae > Gryllus > Gryllus longicercus. The sequence goes on along the minus strand of JAZDUA010000011.1, from coordinate 1,613,450 downwards.
AAAACTTGCCAACTGTCCCTATATTGAAATATTACTAAAAATTGAAACGATATTTGCGCTCAATATGTTTCATTGATTTTTCACGAACTACTTTTTATTTAGTTTTGTATTTAATTTAGCAGTATTTCTTTAGAAAGGCGAGACGCACACAATACGTTTTTCATTCTAGGCGAGTGGACTTACACTCTGTTTTCCAAGGAGGGTGGTATATTATCGCGCGAATTTTCCAACTTCTTTCTCCGTGCAAAGCTGCCGGTGGGCGGCAACGCGAAGGAAATTACACTTTTTCTTCGTCGAGTTCTGTAGAAGGAAAATGCTTTTTTAAACGACGCTTAAAGAAGACGTTTGCAGATAGGCGCAATTAGAGGTCTGGAAACGCACGGCGAGAGGCGGTCGAACCCTGTTCTCGGGATTGGTTGGCGCCAACGGGGCAAACACTCAGCCGCCGCCGCCGCCGCCGCCGTCGCCCTCGTCAACATCTCGAACGCCACAGCTCCAACTGTTTCCCCCCTCCACAGAATCTCTCCACCGTTGGATCCATCTCTCCTCCATCAATTTCTCACGCAAGAGCATCTTACCAACACCAACTCCTCTACAGCTGGGAGGGGGGGACACGAATCCATTCTTAATTATCTATATGCACATCAGTGAAAGTGATATATTTTTCTGAAGTCAGTGATACGAATAGTTTTATTGAATTGATTTATGTTCTGGTCGAGTTGGTTAATTTGTATGCCTAAAAACCACTTACTTAAAACAGTTACATTTATTCCGATTGTAAACTTTAAGAAACACTATAGCGCGCCAGGAAAGTGTCTCCGAGGTTGAACCTTGCTGTTGAGAGCGTTAACAATAGACATTATGATGATAGTACGACCTGCAACTTGTAATAAATGAAAAAGTAAATTGCGGAGTCACCACAGTCATAACAGACGCAGGAAGGATTGTGTTCTTCACTTGTTTCCCAGTAATGTGGTTGCTAAATGTAATTTTGAATCCCAGACCCTGACACGGCTCACTGCGGTGAGACTTTCCTGATGCACTATTATTTTGCAACTGAAAATATTAACATCACCAATATTGCATATTCGATACAACGAGGTGGTGTACCAGTTTTTTCAGAAACATGCGAGTTTGTAATTACTATCAACAACGAGAGTAAAACTTGTGTTCGACATTTAAGGATCACAATTAATTTTTTAAGTCTATTTATAAAAATCACTTTTAAATTGTCAGTCAAAATATTATGTCAAACTATTATTCAATCGAAATTATCCTTTGAAAAACACTGAATCATGTCTCGAATATGTTTTTGGAAGAATAAAACATTTCCCTCTGATATGTCTCCACCGCCTTCTCCACTCTCCGTCGGCGCCGCAGCCCCTTCAGCCTGAGGCCTCGTCGTTGCCGCCGCCGCCGCCGCCGCCACCGCAGCACTCGCAGTCGGTGCCGCGCCCAGAGCTCCGGGGGCGGGGGCGGGGGCGGAGGGGGGCGAGGGAGGTGGGCGGAGCTGCTTCCGTCCGTCGGACGGTCGAGTAAACAACCGCGGTTTCTCATCACTCGGCGCCAGGCGGCGCCCCCGCTCCGAGATCCCTCCCTCTCCCCCCGCCCCCACCCCGAAGCCCCGCTCTCCCAGGTCGTCGACGCCCCGACGGCGTGGCGTTCCAGGGCCGGCCTTGCACGGCGCCGCCGCCCGGGGAGGAAGTGCAGGCGGAGCGGGGTGGGGATTGAGAATTGGGACGTGTGTAGGTGGGGATGATTGCGGATATGCATGGGGATGGGTCGATTATAAGTTCTCGGGTAGGAGAGAGAATGTAGGCGAGAACAGGGGCGGAGATGGAGGAGGACGTATGAGGAGATGCATGGGGTGGGGAAAGTAGGGTAAATAGTGACAAGGGGGTGAAAGGGCAGCGGCAAACGTAGGCAGTGAGTGAGGAGCGGATGGGAACAAGGGGGTGGAGGTGGGGGCGGCAGGCACGATAGCAGGAGCGTAGGCGGCGGCGGCCGAGCTGGCAGCGTGCCGGGGCGGCGGCGAGTGCGGGAGCGGGGGCGGGGGCGGGGGCGGGGGCGTGGGCGGAGCGGAGGGTGTAACGGAGCCGAGGGAGGAGGCGACGGGGCCTATCGCAACCCACCGACTGGCGTATCTTCCACCACTGCCGAGTGTTTCGAGAGAAGCCTTCCTCGCTGCCCACGGCAAATACCTTCCGGTGTGAGCGATGTCTGCCGTCACTCGCCCGGGGGTTACGATGCCTCTGGGTAATGAATTTTTAGAGCGATGAGAATCCTTGAACATCGATCGGGAAGAAAGGAAGTAGTCTGGCACATGTTGTAGATTCAAAATACGAGGAAGGTGGAAGCTAAAATCTTTCTTCTCTTTTCACACGTTTAAAACGATAACTAAAAATGTCGCGTTAATCGGATATAATTACTAAATAATTACTGCCCCGCACCAGTGTTGTAAATTGGTTGCAGTTATGTTAGATAACATACATCTATGTTGACTTTTTTCGTTCCAAAGTGATAAAAACATTTTTGTTATTTCCTATAATTACGGAATGTAAGATGAAATATAACTTCTTGGGCACAGGGATGATGTCATTACCAAAAAGATTCCAAATATAATCGACAAGGATTATTTATTCATACTATGAATTCAATAAAGTGATCACTGAAGAAAATGCACAAGTTCCACTTATCGGATATGAACCATATTTTTTAAGGATATGTGCCAGTACCTTCTTCAATATTTGCATTATTATCTTAAACGCCCCCTTTTGCAAATACAGATTCAAAATGTAGTACTATAATTCTTGAAACTTGCTATTTATTGTGATAACTTAATACGCTACAATCAACAAATTGTCTCAAGAACTCAGTTACTTCAGTTTACTTTGTAAGACAAGCATGCATCCGCAAAAAGTTCCTTAAAGAACCTTTCGAATCGATGAATCGATGAATCGAATCGATCGAATGATGGTACTTGGGCGTAAACTATTCTGACCATTAAGAAGGCTGCGAGTAAAAACAAGAAAGGCGGGTGTTATTTTGCAACAGCTGTAACTATCTATGTAATTCCACTGAAAATGTATCTTTGTTATGATTCTTCATACACTGACAAAGTACCAAGAAGGAGTGTCATGTTGAAATGTTGATGCCTCGTTGATGATTAAATGGAGAAATATTAGTTATTACAATTCCAAAACAAAAAGTATTTAACTTAAAGAAACTAGAAAATGCAGCGTCCAATTTTGAATACAGTTATTATGAAGCGCGGGAATGGACGGAAAGTTTTATGTGATATCCGGCGAGATGAGGCACCGCAGATATTTCCAGAAAGCTGTTGCTCTTTAGAGCAATAAATCCCGCGACGGTGTACGGCGCCCTAGCGGAATGCAATCAAGCAATATCCTTCAGCACAATGCCTTCTGGCATCCTTGACTTGGAGGTATTTCATTTCTTCGCAAAATTTTTCACACTTCACAAAGTTTTTCTTCGTATCGCCACTTGGGGTGATCGATTGCCGTAGCTCCTGAAGAGAGCAGGCGACTCGCAGAGCATGTGCCGCACCATCGCAAGTCGAGACTCAATCACCCACCTGAAAGCCTTCAGACACGGCAGTTGTCATCGCACAAATAGAGTCTGAAATCACCTCTAAAAATAATCTCTCTGTAGAACGGTTCTCCTTCCAGGCTCATTCGGAAACTCATATGTCGGTGAGTGGTTTCCGATGAGGGGACACTTAATGAGCATGAGAAACTCCACGTACATCAGACAAAAATTATATATTTTTGGACAGACGTAGGGATGCGTAACCGTAGTGCTATAGTGCTGTGTGTGTCTAAATAGAAAACAACGAAACAATCCTATCTGCTAGTGTTCAAACGATCCTTTCTTGTGAAACCCATTTGACAGCAGTGCTCGCTTGTCGCGTGTTCCCTCACTTCCCTACAAGTTCTCACACCTTCCATTCAAATGTGAGCGATGGGGGTTGAACAATGGGTGCGACTACTCGCCCGCTGGTCGTTACAAGAATGCTCTCTCGCTCTCATAATTAGGAGTCATCTCTATGATTAAGGCAATGATGCTGGTTGAGTTGACGAACATTTTCTTGATGTGCACGTTTCTCATCAAAACGCACAAGAAACCTTTTGGAGTTTCATTTTAGGCCATAATACATTTAATGTCTCTTTGGATTTAATTAAGCCATCCATGTCCGCTGTAACTGTTAATCAAGTTTTATGAATACTTTTTGGTATTTAACGTTTTTTTCTCTCTAAATGTATTAGCGGTGGTCTGCTCTGTTTGTTCGATGTTTTCATTTCGTCCAAACATATTCTGGCAGATGCAGGGGAGTGTCCTCAACTGTAGGCCACAGGCCACGCGAGAAATTTCCTTCCTGATCGTTGATTGATTAATCGATAATTTCGTGTTTCCAGGCGTGGTAACTGTTATGGTCATTAGTGGTGCAGTATATGGCATATTTTAATGGTAAGGTAGCTGTGATGTCCTATGGCTAGATGATGGCCGACAAACACGCCTGTTTGCTGGTCCTATGGCAGACAAACACGCCTGTTTGCGGAGTTTTCCCCAACCGGTTATCTTCCACCAGCGAGACACTGCCTCAGCCGGAACAGACACTAGGCGCCCGAATAGTCTCCCGACATGTGTAGTAATGTAGTTCATGTTCAGTTTATGCGTGTGTAAGTAATGGGAGAGCATAATCCAAAGAAGAGGTAGGAAATATCGCAGTCTGTGGCCCGTTCGTTTGGGTACTGCTTCGGCATTCGCCTGGTGTTGTCCGGAGAAACCAGAAACAACTACCGATCAGAGCAGTTAGGCGCAATAATTCGTCTCCAGCTAGCGGTAGAATTTGACCGAACCATCCAGCTATTGTCAAACATCCTGTCACCGTCGTCCTAGGGACTCGATCACTAGGACGTTCCAGTCAGAGGTACTGCTGAGATATTAATTGATGCCCTGAGCCACCTTGCGGTTCCGTCCTCGTTGTGTTCTCTCCTACACATACGGACATTATTATGATCTTGAAAATATTCAACAGTACTGCCAGAATACGGATATCAGTCTGTAATCCATGGTGAAATATGATACCAAGCGAAGATAAAGTGTTGCAAATAAAAGCATTTAAAGAATACTAATTCATAAAATTGTTTACTGGCTGGTTGAGTAAAACAGTAACAGTTCACTAGTTTTACGAAACGAGTCCCGAAAATCTACTTACGCCCGTCGCCTTTAGTAAGGAGACAAGTGACGATCGAGTCGACGTGGCCGAGGGTCAAAGGTCGGCGCGCGAAAGCAGCGACAGATGGCAGCGCGATGGCGGGGGCGGGGGCGAGGGCAGCGGAGGCGGAGGCGGGCGGCACCTGCCCGGGCTGTGCGTGCACGCGCCGGCGTATTGATCGGGCTCCGCCCACAGCACCTCCCGCGCGGGCCGCTCCGCCTCCGCCGCCGCCGTGGGGCGCACCTGGTCCAGCTCCCCCGCAGCCACCGTCTCGATCATCTCCCTCTCCGTCAACACGCTTCCGTACCTATGTGTCTTAGGGGGCGGGCGACTCCTGCCCGACGCTGCATCTCGGTGGAAGCTCGCGTTTCCTTCCCTAGGATGCTCCCAGCTAAGGAAGTTTGTTCTTCGAGTGGACGACCTTCTTCAGAGGTGCTGGGGAGGATAATTTGACGTTCGATTTGAGCGCTAATTAGCACAGGCCCTTCGTTTACCTTCTCGTGTTCTTAGTAAAGAGAAAGCTATTTAAGGTTTAAAACAACATTGTGAAGATTTTGTGTCAAATACACATTTTCGAGAACCCTGATTCCGAAAAGAATTATTTTCTTTTGCGAAACATCTGTCCATTTGAATGCCTGTCAGTCCGTCCGACTGCCCGTACCATCATTCGTTCGTTCGTTCGTTTGTTTGTTCGTTTGTTCGTTTGTTCGT